>JALIZH010032132.1:0-52378 GCA_030522465.1 Rhipicephalus appendiculatus
TCCGTAGAGTAGAGGATTCCTAGAGGAGAGAAAGGGGGAGGGCACGCGCATGCGCTGTGGGGGGGTGTAGGACGCGCGACGCGGGCGCCGCTCCGTATAGTAGAGTATTCCTAGAGGAGTGAAAGGGGTGAGCATAGGAGAGGAGAGAGAGAGGGGGGAGAAGACGCGCATGCGGTGTGGTGGTGTGGGACGCGGAAAGGAGGGACAGACTGGCTGCATAGTGGCTGCTTCCCTACTTCATGAAAGTGGCCGGACGCGGGACGCGGGACAATGGACGCGGGACGGACGCGGGAGGGACGGACATAGCCCCGAGCATAAGATGCTCGGGGCTATGTCCCGAGCATCTTATGCTCGGGACATAACACGCCACCGGTAGTGCGTGTTATTCTTTGCTTGCACCCACCACCTGCCTAGCCTTTGCTAAGCAGCCACTCTGCTCTCGGCCATGACTCTGGTGACTGTGGTGGTGGTTGACGGGCCTTACTGTACTACAGTGTGCTGGTTCGCATAGTGGCTGCTTGCCTACTTCATGAAAGTGACAGGACGCAGGACGCAGGAGGGACGGACACAGCCCTGACCATAAGATGCTTCGCATCTAAAAAGGACACTTTGTACATTCCAAAGTGCGTTCGGCGAAGGCTTGTGGCCATTCGACTGACTATGCCATACCGTTTTGTTTTGTCGGACGGACGGATGGATGGACACGGACGGACGGACACAGGTGGGCGGATGGACACAGACAGACGGACGGACAGACACGGACGGACGCATGGACATAGACGGACGCACGGACTGAGAGCCGGATGGAGGGATGGACCGAGATGGACGGACGGACGTACAGACACGAACGGACGGATGGACGGACGCAGGACGAACGGATGGAAGGACGTAAGCATGAGACATTAAAGGCTTTCACCTTAAAATTGAAGGATGCTGTACATTCTAAAGTGTGTTCGGCGAAAGCTTGTGGCCAATCGACTGAATATGCCATGTATTTTCTTTTACACTCTCAGTGGGATGCACACAAACGAAATGTGTGCGTGCTTTCTTTTTTTTATTTTTTACCGCGAATGGCACCGAGACGCGAGACTAATCTGCCTCCGTTCGCATGCGTTCGTATTTTCTCGAGCTTTGCGTATCGTACAGACACCATCCGCGTTCCAGTGTTTTAATTGACGGACAGTTTGTAAATTTCAAAGTGTGTTCCGCGAACGCCTGTGCACATTGAGACGGGGTCGGTCATTATGGAACGCGATGCGCGCGTCTCCCTCATTGCATGATTGGAAGTGCTGGGCACAGCGACGCTACGCAAGCACAGCGCGAGCGCTGTGGGGTCCGACGGGACCGGCGTCCATTTGCATACACCGTCGGCCACCTGGCAACGTGCCAGGACTCGGAGTGAGGGAGGACGGACGGGCGGATGGACGGACGGAGGGGCGAGCACGGATGGACGGACGGGTGGGCACAGACAGACAGATGGACACTGACGGATGAACGCACGGCCGGACGGGCGAACACGGACGGACCGACGGACGGACGGACGGACGTGAGCATGTCATATTAAAGACTTTCGCCTTTATAACTCACTTTTGACTTCGGGAAGTGGGCGTGCATTGTCCCAAAACTCCAACATGGCGGGAGCTGTTGAAGATGGAAAGCTTCAGCCGCGGTCAGCATGCCGACATACAACTGCTGGACCTGCTGCTGAACAAATATTCTGATGAGCTGCATTCTCATCAACTGATGATCATCTGCCGGCCATTTTGCCGGCGGAAAAGTTGCGACCTGCACGCGATGGTGTTGTTGGTGAAGGCACGTTATGTGATACGAGTTCAAAACACGTTCCGTCTTTAGACAAGGGTGGATTGAAGCGCGGCCACCGTGTAAACGAAGTCGCGAATGACGAGAACTGCGGCTTTTCAACGGCTGTTATGCAATATATATACTGGATTTGTTTATTCATGAAAAATTTCACCATCTCCCGCTAAAGGGAATCATGTGTAGATGTGAAGCAGCAGGCGCTAACGCTTACACTGGCGGCGGCGATGACGCTGGCGTTATCGCAGCGTTGCGCAGGAGAAAAAACTGGGGAGGCGCAAAGCACGCAGTGATGGAGTGGTGTTTCCTACTGGAACATGCCAATCGCTGCTAATGGGCAATGAGAGACAGAAGACTCCGACTGGACAAAGAGACCCACAGTGCGCTTTTAGTTAACGCACACGCTGCGAATTATTATTGTTCAACAACGCACAGGAGAAATCTCCCACCGGCACCACCTTGGAGGTCAAGATCCATTGCCATATATACGGGATGGCCAGTGAACGGTTGTGCAGCGCGAGCAGTCGGTTTTTTCAACCAAGAAACTCGCTAGCAGACGCTGCCTGCGTCGGCGTCGCGAGGCGAGAGAGGGGGGTAGCGTAGGAGAGGAGAGAGAGGGGGGGGACGCGCATGCGCAGTGGAGGTGTGGACGCTGTGGGCAGGGATGCCTAGAGGAGAGAGGGGAGCGTATTAGAGGAGAGAGAGGGGGGACGCGCATGCGCAGTGGGAGCGCGGGGAGGGATGCCTAGAGGAGAGAGGGGGGAGCGTAGGAGGGGGGAGAGGAGGGGAGGCGCATGCGCAGTGAGGGGTGTGGTTGCCGCGTGGACGGATGTCTAAAGGAGAGAGAGGGGGAGAGGAGGTTTTTTTATTATTTTTTTAACGGTTTGCGCATGCGCAGTAAGTGAGGCCTCGAGGCACACCACCACCACCACCACCGGATTAAGCTTCGCCATAAGATGCTTCACATCTAAAAACAGAACCAGAAAACATTCACGTAATAGCACTGGTCGCCACAAAAAACTGGAGCTCACTGAGACTCTTTCGACAAATATAGCTTTCGCTCAGGGCTAACTCGGACTCAGACTCACCAAAATTTTCCTTACCGGACTCACTCGAACACAAACTCACTAAATTTTTTTTTCTCAACCAGACCCTCTCGGACTCAAACCCACCGACATATTATTCAGCCGGACTCATTCAGACTCTGACTCACGGCTTGGCCTGAGCCTGAGTGATCTTGAGTGAGTCGACTTATGAGTCCGTAAGCATAAAATTAGCTTTTTCGATCCTGGTGTGAACACTCTTTAACGCTAATATCTGACATAATTCGTAATTCACGGTACGTTTTTTTGGTATTGTACCTTCAAAAACAAGTTAGCAGTGGATTCAATCCAGTCAGGAATTTTTTTGTTACGAAACAACAACCCTCATGAGATATTTTCATCCAGAAATTTGCGTGAAAAAGCTTGTGGGGGGGAGGCTGGGGCACCGCCCCCCCCCCTCTAACTCACGCCACTGATCAATGAATATTTAGGTGGAGCACGAGCGCTGGTGCGTTGAAATATGAGTGACTACAATTGAGTATAAAGTTAAGCCGATGTAGGGCATATTATGTTGAAAATGAGTAGATAGGACCACAGGTCAGCAATAAAATGTGGAGCTCACTCAGACTCGCTTAATAAACACATTTTGCGCTCTAGGCTCACTGGCACTCAGACTCCATCTAATTTTCGAAAACCGCACTCACTCGGAATCCAACTCACCTAAGTATTACTCACCTGAACTCACACATACTCAGACTCACGACCCTATCTGAGAGTGAGCGAGTCTGTTTGATACGACTCATGAGTGAGTTTGCCGACCTGTGGTAATAATACACCCGTTTGCCGTGTCTCGATACTTTCAATATTTCGGCACTCGGTCAATTTGGAAATTATTTCCGCTCCTATAGAATCCTTACTAAGATCTTTCACAGTATGAAACCTTTATCTCATTGAAACTTCAGGATGCCGACAGCCTTCGTTAATTTCCGTATGAACGCGGCGCAACCTATGCTACTTGCCATTGTAAGTAATTCGTACAGTCTGCAGCCTACAGCCTAGTTAAAGTGTACTAGAACCTAGTGGTTATGCGCAGCTTAACATAATGCAATGTTATCCGGTATTCCTGAGAAAATAACTTACACTGTTTCTTTGAAGACGCTGCCGAATGCGTATGTGGAGAGGTAGTCAAAGTAGTTTTCGTCATACTTTGTCCGCAGAGTCTTTAAGACATCCGTGGTGACATCGTACGGTATATCTTCGCTCTCAAGAAGAACCTTGTAGCCTAGAGAGTTGTTCTCTGCCGGGGCCTTCTGAATGAACGTTCCTTGCTGATGATTGTGTAGTTGTCCCAGAGAAAACGGTGTTTAGGTTGATGTAACTGCGAGAAATGACACCATCATGGCATGTGAACAAAAAGTCACAGTTTTGCCACTAGGGCGAAGCAATGAATGCGACAGCAAGAAATTAGTTTTGTCACACGAAGAACGACAAGCAGCTCGATGCTTGCAACGCGCCGCCGCAGCGCAAAGAAGGACGCTTGAAAAGGACGCATAGGTATACACAGGACAAGCGTGAAATAACAACTGTCACTGTTGTTGCGTGTTTGTATTTGAGCAACGCGCTGCGAGTGTCCGCAATGAAGAAGCCGACGCTGTTGTTGTTGTTGCCTCTGACATGGCTCATACCCACTCAGGGGGGATTGGCCAAGGATTGATTATATGATTATATGACTTTTCGACGCTGTTTGATACTTCTTTTTCTTTTAGACTGCGGCACGTGGAATGACCCCTCTACGTCTCCTGCCACGCGGTGGCGTCTGACGCCAAGTGTGCCCGGTATTGTTTTTTTTTCCTTATACATCATGAGTGGTACAGAAGGGAGCCACTTTTTCGTGCGCAACTCAAGGGCAGTTTTCAATTTGAAAGAAACTGTAAAATCGTTCCGTGATAGAAAACACGCTCAAGATGTTCCGAGATCTGCGTACCGCGAGCGGCAAATGGTGCATATGAATAGCCCACCGTTATATCGCTGGCACGAGCATGGCGTGTGGCTGTGTTGGCTAGCGCAGCAGGCTGCGGAGCGAGGGGTCACTGGTTCAAAGCTTTTCTACTGATTTATTTTTCTTTATGCTTTTTTTATATATACACATACATATGCATATCCGGGACATGACGGCGTCGACAGACGGCGACGGCGAAAATCAGGCGACAGTGTCAATATAATTGTGTCGCAATAAAGGAATGAAGCGTCGTTCTCATATTACACGATAGCGTTGCAATACTCTTCTGCTAGGAACCAGCAATGTCGTAAACGTTAATGGAAAAGAGAACATCAGTTCAGTTGCCTAAAACGAAAGCCGCTTCTCTTACACAAATTTCGCGGCAACGGTATAGCAATGCATGCGGTAGCGACGAAAAGTAAATGTTATAGGAAGTGAGACTAAAAGCTAACTCCTTTAGTTCCGATTTCGCGTAACCGTACGCGTTGTAAAGGCTAGGGTAAGGTGGGAGCGAAGTGATGCTCGTGCTTTTTGTGGCCTCAAGACGAATTAAGTGATCAGAGCACAGGACGTACGGTGCCGTCCACTGTTAGGGTGAACACGGCTCAGCGTGTCCGCGCTGCACGCAGCGCCAGTGCTGCCGGCGGTGCTGCGCATGGAACCATAGCGGTGAATGCGCGTACAGACACACGGGATATACTTTACGTCGTCTGCTACATCGCTCGAGCGAGTTGTCCCGTGGTAGCCAGGTGCTGGTCTTGCTTGACGGTAGTACAGCACGAGCGACGCGCTTGTATGCGCCTGCGCCGCTTTGATTCGATGCGCGGCCGCACCGGCTGCACTGGCGCTCCGCTGAGCCGTGTTCACCCTAAGAGTGGACGGCACTGTACGTTCATGGGCATAGGAACCGTTCGCTGATGTCTGTCGGGATAGACGGCCCGCTTTCACTCGCGAGCGCTTATCACTCGTGACTGCGCCCTTTTGATCAAAGCTCGCACCTGCTGTTCAAGCGACGCAGTCCGCGCGAAAGACGGGCGCAACCCTCCTTTCATCGACAATGAAAGGGCGGTGTGTATTCCCTCGGCGTAAGGAGCAATCGACGGCTGACCACGCACTTGGGTAGATGCTATCGCAAGTGCCCTCCGTGCGACGGAGACGGCCGCCTCGCTTCATCTATGCTAACACCGCGTACGTCACGAGCGCTCACGAGCTTTTACTCGCGGGTACAGCATACTGTGCGTGGGGCGCCGATAGCAATTTCGACATTATACGGAAAATGACCGCGATGATAAAAACCCGTTTAGACTGCCTACGCAATTGTCTATGTAATTGATATTCCAATTTAACAGAATATAACCCAATTCTTTTGCGTTTCACGTGGACGAACTTCTACGAAGTTTGATAATAACAATTCGGGGTTTTAACGTGCCAAAACGATGTTATGACCAAGGGGGGGGGGGGGGGCGGTAGTAGGGGGTTCTGGGCATTTCGACCAGCTGGAATACTCTTACGAGCACCTCAGTCTAAGAACAGACGCCTCAAGCCTTTTCGCCTGTATCGAACACGTGGCCGCGGAGGCCGGGATTACAGTCCAAGACCGTCCGCCTCGGTGGATCAGTGGCTAGAGTGCTCGGCTGCTGACCCGAAGGTCGCGGGTTCGATCCCGGCCGCGGCGGACGCATTTCGATGGAGGCGAAATGGTAGAGGCCCGTGTACTGTGCGATGTCAGTGCACGTTAAAGAACACCAGATGGTCAAAATTTCCGGAGCCCTCCACTACGGCGTCTCTCATAATCATATGGTGGTTTTGGGACGTTAAACCCCAAATATTATTATTATTATTACAGTCCAAGACCTTCGGATCAGTTGTTGAGCACCATAACCACTAGACCACCATGGAAGACGTGAGCAAATTGTAATTGAGCTTAATGGGCTACAGTCTCAAATGAAAGAGCCACCGCACCTCTCCGCACGTAATGTGAATTTGCGCTTTCTAAACACTCCCACCTGAAGTTATCAGCTAGATAGCAACGATTACATGGTCGGCTTTTAGGGGCGAAGCTCCTCTTACTCTAACCTTCTCCTGCGTCCGGCGTAACCGGCAGTATCTCGTGATAATGATGACGATGATGACCATGAAGAATAAGCGCGTTCCAGACCACATCTAGTTCCCATCTTGTGCACCGAGGAAGCAGAGCGTCCCGCAGGCGGTGTGGCCCTCCATGTGAAGCAGAACACTGTAGTACAATAAGACCGTCCACCACCACTACAGTCGCTAAAGTCATGGCCGAGAGCATAGAGGGGCAGCTTAGCAATGGCTAGGCAGGTGTTGTCTGTCGCCCAGGTTGGCTGCAGGAGGAGGAGGAGAGAGTGGGAAAGGAAGAGACGCAATTTCTGCAGCCCTAGTTGGGAGCACGGCTCAGCGCCTGTAGGGGAATGCGGAGAGGGCACTAAAGATGTGGGAAAGAGAGGGGAAGAAGAGAGAAAGAAAAAAAATCACAGCATATCCGCGGAGTGAATGATGATGAGTGGGCGAAGCTCCGGAGGTACATCATCAAAGACGTGATGGTGGTTGGTTGCATGTGGTCAAACGATACACATGTGAGACCATATCGCGATGCCATGTGTTGTATGGCATCGCGATCGTCATCGTCATCAGCGTCATCGTTATGGCGCATAGTGGGTACATTCCATGTGATGTGCCGTGATGGCAGCGTCATCGTCATCACACAGGAAGATACTCCTGGTTACGCAGGTGGCTACTACGTACTACAAACTACAAGGGACGCACGACCCGATGCCATGTGTTGTATAGCATCGCGATCGTCATCGTCATCACGCAGGTGGCTACTACTACAAACATGGGACGCACGACCCACTGCATAAGGAGCTTCGTCCCTAAAAGAGAGAAATGGCGTCCTCAACCGAGGACGCGGCCGGCAACTATTATAGCCGGTGCAGAGAAACATCGACGCCACTGGCAAGGAGGGCATGCAGCTTGGTGACGAGCAGTTGCGTCCCGCAGCCTGCCCGTTCTGGTTTCGCCATGGCCAGCAACGCGGCTCTTGAGTCGCACACGAGCGCCACGGGGCACATTGGGGGGTCTGCCGCCAGGAGGTCAACTGCCAGGTGGTGACCGGCCGTCTCAGCGGCGGTAGAGCAGGCCGCAAAGGGGGAGACGACAGGATGCCATCCTACCAAGTGCTGGCATTACGCAGGAAGCTGAGCCTATGTCTGGGAACTCCTCTCCAACGCTCACCCCCTTTCTCTTCTCTAGGAATCCTCTACTGTACGGAGTGGCGCGCGCGTCCCCTCTCTCTCCTCTCTTACGCTCACCCCCTTTCTCTCCTCTAGGAATCCTCTACTCTACTGAGCGGCGTCCGCTTTCCACATCCCCACAGCGGATGTGCGTCCTCTCCTCCTCTCTCTCCTCTACACTCACCCCCTCTCTCCCCTCTAGGAATACTCTACGGAGCCATGTAAGAACCCCTATGCCTCCACTTCACCGACCATAAAGCCGTTATAATGAATGGGGACCGGAAGCCACGTCTAGCTACCATTTACGAATAAATAAAATTTCTTACACACAGTGTTTGTCACGTCTTTGAGGATGTACTGGGCGAAAATTCACGGAAGATTCACAGTTTACCGATGAACCTCCAGAGCTTCGCCCACTCATCATCATTCACTCCGTGGATATGCTGTGATTTTTTTAAATGTCATATATCTAAAAGTGTTTCGGGAATGTAAAACAAGGTGCAAAATGAGGTATTCATTCATGCACCAAGAAGTCTAGAATTACATACAATCCTCCCCATACTCGGCAATACAGTGAGCCACAGAATATTAGCACAAATGTTTATCACAACGTTGCGAAGATACCTCTACAGCCAACGGACTTTGTACCTTGAGAAAAAAGACTATCTTTTAATAAAGTTGCTCGGCCGGGCATACTTTTAAGCCGGTGAGGTAAGGGTAACCGTGTCCTCCACGAACAAACCCGCTCACGCGACGTGCTCAAGTACGTGAAGCTATTCACTTCGTGCAATCTAAATTATTCATATCGCGGCTCGAGCAAATCGCAGCCGTTCAAAAGCCTGCCTTCAGGATCTTTTATTCTCCTTCACATGATGCCTCTGTACCAGAATCCTCACACCGGCCCGCATATCTCACCGCACTAGTCACCCACTTCATATTGCCCGGCCATGAATTCAAACGGCCGCTTTTTATTTACTTCTTAATAAGGTCTGTAAAATATGAATTACTTTCCTCGTGACGTCGTCACCACTGCATGTACATGAAAGTTTTTGGATTTATTGTGTAGTTTTTTTCACGATGAAAACAATTGGCAATAAAAAAATCACAGCAGCATATCCACGGAGTGAATGATGATGAGTGGGCGAAGCTCTGGAGGTTCATAGGTAAACTGTGAATCTTCCGTGAATTTTCGTCCAGTACATCATCAAAAACGTGACAAACACTGTGTGTAAGAAATTTTATTTATTCGTAAATGGTAGCTAGACGTGGTTTCCGGTCCCCATTCATTATAACGGCTTTATGGTCGGTGAAGTGGAGGCATAGGGGTTCTTATATGGCTCCGTAGAGTAATCCTAGAGAGGAGAGAGGGGTGAGCGTAGAGGAGAGAGAGGAGGAGAGGACGCACATCCGCTGTGGGGATGTGGAAAGCGGACGCCGCTCAGTAGAGTAGATGAATCCTAGAGGAGAGAAAGGGGGCGAGCGTAAGAGAGCAGAGAGAGGGGACGCGCGCGCCGCTCCGTACAGTAGAAGATTCCTAGAGGAGAGAAAGGGGGTGAGCGTTGGAGAGGAGAGAGAGGGGCTCCCAGACAGAGGCTCAGCTTCCTGCGTAATGCCAGCACTTGGTAGGATGGCCTCCTGTCGTCTCCCCTTTGCGGCCTGCTCTACCGCCGCTGAGACGGCCGGTCTCCACCTGGCAGTTGACCTCCTGGCGCCAGACCCCCAATGTGCCCCGTGGCTCTCGTGTGCGACTCAAGAGCCGCGTTGCTGGCCATGGCTAAACTAGAACGGGCAGGCTTCGGGACGTAGCTGCTCGTCACCAAGCTGCATGCCCTCCTTGCCAGTGGCGTCGATGTTTCTCGGCACTGGGTCCCATCTCATGTGGCAATTCAGGGCAATGAGCAGGCAGACGCACTGGCGAAAGAAGCGCATCACTCCACCGTCTCTGTGTGCCGTGCCGTGGTCGCCTCCGACTTTTCGGGGCTCACATTGAGACGGCTACTACTACGCTGCCACCCCGACGACCGTGTGGCCAGGATGGAACCACCGACCCGGCTGCCTGACCGGGGTCTCACCAGGAGGGAGAGCTCCCTGCTACTGCGTCTACGCATCGGCTGCTCCTGGCCTGCGGCGCGCGGAGGTCATCGGCTTGGCAGAGCCTCGTTCCCTGCGTGCACTGCGTGCGGGGCGGACGAAACCATTGAGCACCTGTTTCGGTAGGATGGTCTCCTGTCGTCTCCCCTTTGCGGCCTGCTCTACCGCCGCTGAGACGGCCGGTCTCCACCTGGCAGTTGACCTCCTGGCGCCAGACCCCCAATGTGCCCCGTGGCTCTCGTGTGCGACTCAAGAGCCGCGTTCCTGGCCGTGGCGAAACTAGAACGGGCAGGCTTCGGGACGCAGCTGCTCGTCACCAAGCTGCATGCCCTCCTTGCCAGTGGCGTCGATGTTTCTCGGCACTGGGTCCCATCTCATGTGGCAATTCAGGGCAATGAGCAGGCAGCCGCACTGGCGAAAGAAGCGCATCACTCCACCGGTCTCTGTGTGCCGTGCTGTGGTCGCCTCCGACTTTTCGGGGCTCACATTGAGACGGCTACTACTACGCTGCCACCCGACGACCGTGTGGCCAGGATGGAACCACCGACCCGGCTGCCTGACCGGGGTCTCACCAGGAGGGAGAGTTCCCTGCTACTGCGTCTACGCATCGGCTGCTCCTGGCCTGCGGTCCGGAGTCATCGGCTTGGCAGAGCCTCGTCCCCTGCGTGCACTGCGTGCGGGGCGGACGAAACCATTGAGCACCTGTTTTGTGTATGCCCCGCGCTTCAACCACAACGAGCCACCTTGCTCGCCACACTCCGTCGCCAGGGTCTACCCGCGGCTACACAGAGGGACCTCCTCTTCCCTGCACGGCACCACACCCAGGTCTTCAAGGCGGTTCTTCGCTTCCTTGAGGACACTGGACTGGACAACCGGCTATAATGGCCGCCGGCCGCGTCCTCGGTCATGGACGCCATTTCTCTCTTTTTTCTTTCTCTTCTTCTCCTCTCTTTCTCACATCTTTAATGCCCTCTCTGCATTCCCCTACAGGCACTGAGCCGTGCTTCCCAACTAAGGCTGCAGAAATTGCATCTCTTCCTTTCCCACTCTCTCCTCCTCCTCCTGGAGCCAACCTGGGCGACAGACACCACCTGCCTAGCCATTGCTAAGCTGCCCATCTATGCTCTCGACCATGACTCTAGTGACTGTAGTGGTGGTGGACGGCCTTATTGTACTACAGTGTTGTGCTTGACATAGATGGCCACACCGCCTGCGGGACGCTCTGCTTCCTCGGTGCACACGATGGGAACTAGAGGTGGTCTGGAACGCGCTTATTCTTCATGGTCATCATCGTCATCGTTATCATTATCACGAGATACTGCCGGTTACACCGGACCCAGGACAAGGTTAGACTAAGAGGAGCTTCACCCCTAATAATTTTTTACGTTAAGCCATCCCTAATGTAACACACTCCCTCGAAGGGCCTCCAAGGAAAATAAGGTGATGTGGTGCGACCTAGTTGAAGTGCATTGGAAAAGTATCTTGTGAAACGGTTATGTTTTACACCAAGACTTTGCTGGTAAGGCGTGAGCTTTTTCATGTGCAGTGTAATTTTTCCTAGCATTCAATTTACGCAAACTCCGCGACGTTCTGACTCTGAATACAGAGGGTCAAATTGCAGGAGAAATTTTGAAAGTGCAGAAGACAGGCATGAACTGCTTTGATAACCAGGAATGACCGAATTTGGAGAAAATGTTTCATTCTTTCGACAAAAACCAACATTATTCTTATATACTAAGAAGCGAATAATGTGTTCCATGTCCAAGTTATGTCTTTTAGGAGCTTGCTCAGCAAGCTTTTTATGCTCGAACCTTGTCCGGCGGTGGTGATGGCCTCGACGGCGGCGTGTACACACCGCTCAAGGCGCCGGCTTTCCGGTGATTTCAAGAATGCTTACTAGATGGAGGCGCCGCTCAAGGCGACGCAGACCCCTCTCAGCGCTCTCAGCACGCGCGCTTTCTTTCTCTTCGCCGGGAGCTCACGCAGTGAAGCTCATTTCGTTACCACTCGGCCGCATGAACACCGCACAAACCGCAGCGCGGCGGGCTTGCAACGCAGCGGCAGCTCGGGCTAGCCGCCAAGACCCTGCGGTGACAGCCAGGGAGGCCGAAGCGAATCGAGCTTGCCGTCAAGCAAACCCGGAGCTGCGGGCCAGCGAAGCAGAAGCGAAGTGGGCTCGCCGTCAAGCAAACCCGGAGAGCTCACGCAGTGAAATTCTCTTCGTTACCGCTCGGCCGCATGAACACCGCAGAAGCGGCAGAAGCCAAGGCAGCAGCGCGGCGGGCTCGCCGCCCGAGCGCCGCATGTAATGTATATATAACAACGTTGTCACGTCTATATATGATGGTCCGAGATATGTACGGACGATTCGCGGGCTACCCGATCATCTCGGAGCAAGCTCCTCTGATATCATTCACTTTGAGGATATGGCGGTGATTTTTGTTTCTGTGGCCAGAAGAAATTGATGTTACTAAATGCGATGCATTTCTTTGCATACTGCAGGCACATTTAGGGTGTCTATCTATCTATCTATCTATCTATCTATCTATCTATCTATCTATCTATCTATCTATCTATCTATCTATCTTCGCCTCGATGACGGCGTGCTTCATCGCTATATTTATCATCCCACGGGTAACAAGTGGGTTCCACTCCTTCCCCGCTGCCTTCCTCTTCGAGCTTTAGAATCCTTTCATGGTGACATTTCTGCCGGTCATCTAGGCTTCCACAAGACCTACGGCCGCATCAAGACCCGCTGCTTCTGGCCTGGCTTGTCCACAACGGTAGCCAAATACGTGGGCTCGTACGCGTCGTGTCAGCACCGTCAAGAATCCACATTCCCGCCGGCTGGTTTCCTCCAGCCTCTTGCCCTGTCCGACTGCACGTTTTGAATTTGTCGGAATTGACTTGTATGGCTCCCTCGCCGTTGACGTCTTCCGCTCACCGCTGGATCGTCACTGCAGCCGACCATTTGACAAGATACGCCGAGACTGCGCCTCTTCGTTCTGCTACCACTACAGAAAAAAGCCTTCATTTCCAAGATCCTCGAGGAAGTCCTGCGGGTGTGTAATACGACGCATCAAAGCCACTTCTACATACTACCGTCAGACGAAAGGCCTTTTTCAGCGCCTCCCCCGAACGCTCTCTGACATGATCTTCATATACTTACGTACGTCCTGACCACAGAAAAATGGTACATTTTACTGTTTGTGACCTTCGCCTACAATACTGCCATACAACAACCTACTCGCTACAGCCTTTTAGATGTGAAGCATCTTATGGCGAAGCTTAATCCGGTGGTGGTGTGCGGCGTGACCTCCCTTACTGCGCATGCGCAAACCCTTTCAAAAAAAAATAAAAATAAAAAACGTCCTCTCCCCCCTCTCTCTAGGCATCCCTCCCCGCGGCATCCACACCCTCACTGCGCATGCGCCTCCCCTCCTCTATCCCCTCCTATGCTCCCCCCCTCTCTCCTCTAGGCATCCCTGCCCACGCTCCCACTGCGCATGTGCGTCCCCCCCTCTCTCACCTCTCCTACGCTCCCCCCCCTCTCTCCTCTAGGCATCCCTGCCCACAGCGTCCACACCCCCCACTGCACATGCGCGTCCCCCCCTCTCTCTCCTCTCCTACGCTCCCCCCTCTCTCGCCTCGCGACGCCGACGCAGGCAGCGTCTCCTAGCGAGTTTCTTGGTTGAAAAAACCGACTGCTCGCGCTGCACAACCGTGCACTGTCCATCCCGTATATATGGCAATGGATCTTGACCTCCAAGGTGGTGCCGGTGGGGGATTTCTCCTGTGCGTTGTTGAACAATAAAAATTCGCAGCGTGCGCGTTAACTAAAAGCGCACTGCGGGTCTCTGTGTCCAGTCGGAGTCTTCTGTCTCTCATTGCCCATTAGCAGCGATTGGCATGTTCCAGCAGGAAACACCGGTTCATCACTGCGTGCTTTGCGCCTCCTCAGTTTTCTCTCCTGCGCAACGCTGCGATAGCGCCAGCGTCAACGCCACCGCCAGTGTAAGCGTTAGCGCCCACTGCTTCACATCTACACATGGTTCCCTTTAGCGGGAGATGGTGTAATTTTTTTAGATGTGACGCATCTTATGGCGAAGCTTAATCCGGTGGTGGTGGTGGTGGTGTGCCGCGTGCCCACCCTTACTGCGCATGCGCAAACCGCTTAACAAATAAAAATAAAAAAACTCCTCTCCCCCCTGTAGGCATCCCTCCCCCGCGGCAACCACACCCTCACTGCGCATGCGCCTCCCCTCCTCTCTCCCCCTCTTACACTCCCCCCCTCTCTCCTCTAGGCATCCCTGCCCGCGGTGTCTACACTCCCACTGCGCATGCGCGTCCCCCCTCTCTCTCCTCTCCTACGCTCCCCCTCTCTCGCCTCGCGACGCCGACGCAGGCAGCGTCTGCTAGCGAGTTTCTTGGTTGAAAAAACCGACTGCTCGCGCTGCACAACCGTTCACTGGCCACCCCGTATATATGGCAATGGATCTTGACCTCCAAAGGTGGTCCCGGTGGGAGATATCTCCTGTGCGTTGTTGAACAATAAAAATTCGCAGCGTGCGCGTTAACTAAAAGCGGAGTGCGGGTCTCTGTGTCCAGTCGGAGTCTTCTGTCTCTCATTGCCCATTAGAAGCGATTGGCATGTTCCAGTAGGAAACACTGCTCCATCACTGCCTGCTTTGCACCTCCCCAGTTTTCTCTCCTGCGCAACGCTGCGATGAGCGCCAGCGTCAACGCCTCCGCCAGTGTAAGCGTTAGCGCCCGCTGCTTCACATCTACACATGGTTCCCTTTAGCGGGAGATGGTGTAATTTTTTTTCCTCGTGTATGGACGATCTACCCCCTCCGTCTTCGGCACGGCATTCTTCTTTGCTCCTGGTCTCTGCAGAACTTGTTTACAAGAAGATTTTGCAGCTTGAGTCACGCATTGCCGTGAAATTGCTCGTAAAAACACGGAAGCTACTCAAGAGTGGAGAAAACATCACTGCGATAGTAAATGACGCTACTTGGCCTTTAAACGCGGCGATAAGGTCTTACTATGGAGCCCAGTTCGAGCGTCAGGGCTTTGCGAGAAATCTCTTCACCGGTGTACGTTGGCCCATACACTGTTCTACGACAAACTTTCCCAGTGAACTATCTTGTCAACCCGCTTCAGTCCGTCACAGATCGCCATCGTCGCAACACGGAAATCTTTCACGTCTCGCGCATGAAGCCTTTTATTACTTGTTCAGCCGATCTTTGAGTGTCGGCCAGGTTGGCCGCTTCGAAGAGGGGGAAAATTAGTGTATGCACATTACAAGTACTTCATCGTTCTCAGTTGTAGATCGCCATCATCATCCCGACACTTCCCTCTTCTTGGTGTTTTGAGCCGAGGCAGATACTGCCAAATAAACGGTTCTGCTGACCTTGTCTGGTGAGGTCTTCCTGCGTCTTCCAATAATGAAGCATCGGCCTGTTTCGCCCACATATACACGGCCACATGATAGCCGTGTTAGGTACACGACGCAGGTTGCACATTGGACAAAAGGCGAGCGAGCAGTGTTGAACATGACAACTCGTATTTTCTAGGCACTAGGCATTGGCTGCTATGTCTCTGTCTATTTTACTACATGCAGTGTCAAGTTTATTTAGAGCCGTGAAAACCACTATCACATCGAAACGATTGGCAGCATTTATTAACCCAAGGGACATTTTATGTGTGTAAGGAATCACAGCGGGTCTTGATGTGTGGACTTTCCGTTTACTTTTTTAAAGACGATAGTCCTCTTGGGTTACTTCTTCGCAGAAATTTTGATCTGTCTGTCTGTCCGTGACCCGATTCAGGTACGCGGCCAAAAGTTTAACCCCTTTCTCAGCGCCCAGCCATCTTGCACAAGTATTTTTGTTCATACTTGTGAACATTGTCGATCAAAAAATTGGCCGCGTATCTGCGTGCTTCGCTGCAAATGTCATCGAAAGACGATAGTCTTCTGCCGGTCTCATCCGCGGCCACCTGTGATGCTGTTCTCGACCATTTCCGTCCTGGCATGACCAAGCGTCTTCTCGCCGCAAGCGCGGTGTTTTTTGGCAGCGTGTAAAAACCTGGGAAGGCGCGCAGAGCGACCACGAAAAGAGATTCTCTAGTTTGCAGCGACGAGGGCAGACTGCGCCAGTTATCGCGCGTCGGATGAAACACGCGGCACTTCGCGCGACCTCGGAGATAGACGACGGCTCTTCGCTTTTGCAAGGCAGCCCGCATTTTCAGCGCAGCCTAAGAAACACTAGGGTCTTGAGAATTAAGTATCTATGTATTTTCTATAAAAGAACACACCACTTAATACTTCCGTATTGTTGTTGCGCCTCAGATATGCGTAATATTTGCTTTTTGATCGACAATGTTCACAAGTATGCACAAAAACGACTGATCAAGTTGGCTGGGCGTTCAGAAAGCAGTCAAACTTTGGCCAGCCGCTGAATCGTGCGACGTGCCGACAAACAGACAAACAGACAGACAGACAGACGGACAGACAGACAGACCAAAATTTCTCCGTTTAGGTATCCCAAGAAAGACTATCGTCTTTAAAAGCAAATGTTACGCATGTCTGAGGCGCAACGTCAATACATAAGTAATAGCTGGTATGTTCCTTTAAAAGAAAATACATAGATACGTAATTCTGAAGACCACAGCGTTTCTTAGGCTGCGCTCAAAAAGCGACGCTATACACGAACTGCCCTGGGTTCTGCGCAAGGTGATGTTTCTCGACAGCACTGCCAGATGGCGTCCATGTCTCACGCAGCACCTCCTCTATTTTATCAAGGCCAGCCAGATGCGGCCGATTCAACATAGAGAAAGCGCTGTCTGAGGCAAGGCAAAACATTGTAGTACGGCCAGCAGAAGACTATCGTCTTTCGACGACATTTGCAGCGAAGCACGCAGATACGCGGCCAATTTTTTTCCAAGTAGCCTAAATTACTGCTTTCCTACCCTACTGTGAAAATGTTTCTTCTGTGAAAATGCACTGCTTCTGTTTAAATGGAGAACGCCGGCATACAAAAAAATTGAAGGACACTTTGTACATTCCAAATTGCGTTCGGCGAAAGCGTGTGGCCATTCCACTGACGGAAAGACGGACGGAAAGACCGACGGATGGACAGACGGACGGACGGACGGACGGACATCGAACGGACGTACGGACAGACAGACGGACACAGGACACGCAAACCGTACGCACTTACTTTACATGTATGATCAATGCACACTACACTGTAACTGTTGACTGAATTAATGTTCCAGGTCCGATTTCACAGTGGCAAAAACAAATTCGGCCCAAAACAAAAGACCACGCAACGAGCCAAAGAAACGGGTTGGCAGGCTTTTTATCAACTCCATACGAATGAGTGAGACCTTTCAGTATGAATCTGTTGGAAGGCATCACCTGTCTTCGTCGGTTCTCACTAGGTTCTTGTCTTGTGTGTGCGCTAGGCGCTGAAATATCTACTTGTGCTTTGTCTACCCCGCCTGTGTAGCTTTTAGAGAACTAGTTGGGACAAAGAGGAAGGAGAAATCATTTCAAGCGTGCCGGAAAGCCCTGCAACTCCGCTCGTGTATGATGTATTATTAACATTTTCGTCGCAGCCACTTAGTGACACCATAGACTCTGATAGTCTGGTCATTGGATAGTTGCTCAGAAAAGTGTTTCAGGGCCTCTTTAAGTTTTGTCGCCACGCCTACAAAAAAACTGCGTGATTTTCTCTAAATGTTACTTATATGTTTGTCTTCTAGAATTCACTTACTTAGAAAATTGCGGACGAATAAAATTTCCTAACAATAACAATGTTTTCATGTGAGTTAAAACTTGACAAAATGGGGGTATTCCACATACCGTCGTATAGCGCTAATCAGCAGGTTGCTAGCTATGTGCAGTGGGGATGGAAAGAAATGCGAGCAGAGTGACATATAAATTCTTTTTTTTTCCTTTTTTCGAGAAGAGCACAGTATATACACACACACCACGCGTTGTCACAGGTCCTGATTGCGCAGTCGCATTCAAGAAACGCAACTCTTTAGGTGATAGCGCAATGGACGCCACACTAACGCACTTATCGCCTGCTTGGATGATTTTCTTGGCCTCTATGATCAATCTTACCGAGTTATCGTGACTTCTGGCGACAATCGAGCCGGCACTAAGGTCAGGGCTACACTGACAATCACGGCAATGAATCGCTCTGTTTGTGTGTAATCTCCGTCTGTCCTTTGTCGTCTTCGCACCTCACACGCCAATATGCAAAACCAACGCGCCCATTCTGCCATTCTTACATCATACATTCTCTGTTTTTCATTTCTATTCAAGTGGCAGTAGCCTCGATCGCAAAAAAAAAAAAAAACACTTCCGTCATCCGCGCTACAATGAAGCACTATTCTAGCATCTTTTTTATTGCAGCGAGGCCAGAGCATGATGAAACCAGCAAGCCGCGGTGTTCGCTTTTATTTCCATGCCTCAGGTACGCAAAAGAGTACCATGGGATGTGAACTGAGCTACTGTAATTCCGTTGCACGTAAGCTACAATGAGTTATATAAAAAACACTGAGAAGGACCACTTTCGGCACAATCAGTCATCAAGCATGGCACAGGGTATTAATGTTAACCGTGTTCAGGTATTTTACTGTATTGCATAGAGGAATCGGTTAATAAACAGCAAGCAACATTTTATGCATAGGCACTTTTATCAAAGGCAGCGATGCCTGGCATCTCATTTGAGGAGTCGGTTCAAAGTAATTGGAAGATGAAACCAGCTAGAAACCATACGAAGACAGCAAAGGAGAACAACCAGACAGGACAAGCTCTGGACTTACAACTGAATGTTACAACGTCACGTGAGCCATGTAGAAGTTACACACCTAACAGTACAGAGCATGAAGCATGTGAAACACCGAAAAAATTCAACGCGAAGCTCACCAGCCATCTAAAAACGCGAAATCTTTATCTGTGAGGAAAACTAAGGGTTCGCTCACTGATGACGCTTTGCCCAGCTTCTTGATTTCGAAGGCCTACAAACAATAGGTCAATAAACATTCAGTTGTAACTTCAGCGGTTGTCCTGCCTGGTTGTTCTCCTTCGCTGTCTTCTTGTGGTTTTTCACTGGTTTCGTCTTTAGAAGAATAAAGGTCTGAGAAAAAACATTTTAGAAAGTGTAAACGAACGTTCAGGAATTCAAAAAAAAATATCCGATTGGCCCAAACATTATCATGTCTACAGAACACCGAAGTGCCGCAACTCAAGCCTTCTGTACATGTCATCTACTTACACCCAATATATTCATAGTAGCGACACGTGCAGTAAAATTAAAGGCAGTACCAGCACCTCAAAGCTGCCCTGTACATTTTTTTTTTGTTGCACATTGTATTGGACCGGCCACTAGCCACTTTAGGCTATCGGTCCAAATAATCGCTGTATTTTTACATATCTGTTCATGAAAATAAAGTTCCATTGATTGATTGATTGATTGATTGATTGATTGATTGAATATTGATTTGACTGGAATTTATTTCAGCCGCATTAGATGGCACTGACCTTCGGTATGAGAAATGATTCGCGGAATTCCCCGTCAAGTTGCGTTCGAAAGCCAAGGCCAAGAATTGCCGCTTCGATGTTTTAAAATTATTGGCCTCTTACTTTAGCATATCTCAATATTTCAAGGGGAAGAGATGTACAGGCATGAGATTTATGGACGGCAAATATTGTGTTTAACAAAGAGAGAACACTAGAGCAGGCAAATCAGATTACGAACTGAAGTAACGTAAGTACTGGGCGAATTGGTATACATTCATCTCGAAGAGTAGCGCGAGGACGACAGGACACAGTAAGGAACGCCTGCCCTGCGTGTTCTTTACTGTATCCTGTCTTCCTCGCGCTACGCTACGACATGAAAGCAGGTTACACTCGTCACAAGCATAGGCACTACGTGTTGTCAAAGGGGCCGCGCAACACGTTTTCAGCATGGTCACAATACGCCACCGATCAGTAGTCGAGGCTCCTGAGAACACGCCAGGCAAACATTATAGCGCAGCACGTGGCATGCAACAGATAATTGATTCTGAAAGTCAGCTAGAAATTGTTCCCGCTCCGTTTTATAAATGATGTCATATACCCAAATGACCGCGCCATTACGCAAACTCACAGCCGCTATTGGCTGATTTGTAGATAGTGGGATGCATAGTTTAGGAGGCCGTCGCGGGCGGCCGCCAGATGCCTGCGGCGCCCTCCCTAACTATGCTGCGCGTTCGAACGAAAAATAAAGAAGAAAATGTGCTCAAATTCATGATGCACACTTGAAGTAATTTTTACTCGGTGCCATCCCTTCACGCTCGTTGGGACGAGAGAAGAAACTGGTTGAGTAGTCTGCTGGTTGTGTGGTCTTCCCAAGAAATGGATGACGCCTCATGTAGATTTTTGGAGCACAACTGTCTAAGGTCCCAGACGAAAAATCCGTTAGGGCACTCCTGACTGACAGCCAGGAATCCCTGCACGTCGGCCAGGAATCTTTGACTGAGTCACAATTAGAGGACCTTCGCAGTCAGGATCAATTAGGATCCCTGCCCGTGGTCGTGCAGCACAGTCAACGATGGCTGACGGTAGCCTCTCGTCACGGGCAGGGTGGCTGCCCGGGGTAATGCAGTCCGGTCAGGTTGGCTGGCCGTAGCTTTTGACACGGTCAGGATCGCTGCCCGTGGTCATGAGCTCGGTCAAGGACGGCTGACTGTGGCTTCGCCTGGCTTAGCTGTCTGCCCGTACGGCAGATGAAACTGCCCAGCAGCTCAAGCAGGAGGTGCAGCTAGCTGTCACGGTCACGCAATAAGCTCCAGCAGCACCGTGACACGCCGCCAAAATTTATCCGATGCGTTTTAAAGACCAACTATAGTGTAAATAACAATCAGATCTTTGTTATACGTTGGCAGTGGCGCGATGCACGATATGCCGTGTCGATCCGTAGCGCGCATGCAGGCTTCGTGCCGATCGAATACGACGATCGAGAAAGCGTTTTTGTAACTCAAACTGCCTCAACTGCATCCCGTTCGACGTGCCGCATCAGCCGAAGAGCCAAAACATAGTGAAACGCCGACGCATCCTAACTTTACCTACGATTGCGCTCGTAGTTGATATTTTCTCGCGATAAGAACGAATCTATGTTTTCTTCCGAAGTTGAAATTCGTCGAAGCAGCAACAGCTCCCGCGAATGTTTGGCCGAGAGCAGTGAATCGAGCTCGTGGCATGCCGCTACCGGAGGCACCTGAAGAACGAAGGTAATTTCTAAATAGTATCGTTTCTACTACAGCGAGTTGAAGTGAACCACCCTGCACGGCGTGCATTACAACGTGTTTCACAAATGCCAGATGCGGAGCTTACGCCGCTTACGCGACCATCATACGTTTTTATTCACCATTCACGCGCTTCTTACGAGCACCAAACATCCTAAGCTGGCTCTGTTAGAGCTTCTAGGCGCCTCGGAAAACCCTTTTACAGAATTTACAACCTGCGTTGTCAAAAAGAATGAAAAAAAATACAATTTCTGAGACTATTTCTAACCAGAAATATATGGCCTCCGTGATTGAAACCAAAAATATATATATATAGCCTCTGTGATGCACACTATTCTTGCGCTCCGCCGCAAGAATAGTGTGTGTAAATGTTTTTCAGACTATATGTGCGCATGTATCTATTACGTTTATTTTTGTAAAGGCCGCTGCATTGTTTTTTAATGCCCGCTAGTGGTAGATAATTACAGCGGGCGAAGCCGACAAATCCAACCGAAGACAATCCAATCCGCTGCAATCTGTAATGCCGTTGCAAGCTGCTCTCTGTGTCACGCTGCTGGATTTCGTCGTTTGTTCTTCGAAATGCTGTCACTATATCGAAAACATGCCGTAATTTGCGCTCAACAGTGACGCAAGAACACTTTGAGCCGAAATTGACTCATCGCAAGCGAATAGGAGTAACGTCGGATGGCTACATTGCTGGACTCTCGGTAACTCTTTGTTGTGTGGTGTGTGTGTGTGTGTGACACCGTCGAACGTCGACGCTGTGGTGTTGAAGGTTGTCCCGTGTTCGTGTTCTCGTGTGCGCTTGGATACATCGAGAAGCCTTCATGCAACGATGCTTGGTTCTCAGTGCGCGCTCGTTGGACACTTCCACGTGGGGTAAGTCCACTCTTACTATGTCGTTGGCGTAGCGCAGTGTGTAAGTCATCTGTTCTTAGCGAGCGTCGCAAGCTATAATGTTTTTCCAGCGGTCTATGAGATAGTGATGAAGGGATAAAATGACGCGGGGGGCGTTTGGAAAAGCGGTTTGGGACCACATTATGCTGGTATCACTCAGTATGTTAACACCATCGTGTCGTAGCGGCTGTGTGTAAACCTCATGACGCCGGCCTTAGAGACAGCCCAGCGGCATCGCCGGCTTGTTTTATTTAGGGGTGGCGGGGGTTGGATGTATGGGGGGGGAGTGGGGGGGGGGGGGGTACGCCTAAATTTTCGATCGTGATCACCAATCGGCGTGGCTATGCGGTCAACGATACGCCAAACAATTCAGGTTCATTGAGGCGAGCTCGAGCGCGCCAAGCCTAATTCGACTAGTTTGCTTAGTTAAAATCATCTTAGTGCAGAAGCTAACCACCAACCTCAAATCTCGACTGAAATTTACCGCATCGAGCCTACACGATGGTTTAGTAGTTACGGCGCTCGACTGCTGATCCGCAGGTCGCGGGTTTGAATCCCGACCACGAAGGCCGCATTTCGATTGAGGCGAAATCCTAGAGGCTCGTGCGCTCGTATTTAGGTGCACATTAGAGAACCCCCTGCGGTCGAAATTTTCGGAGCCCTCCATACGGCGTCTCTCATAATCATATCGTGGTTTTGGGACGTTAAACCCCATCATCTAACTAATTTACCGCATCGAGAACAGTCGTAAAGTCTGCTCAGCATCACTCAATTCAAATTGTTAAGACCGGTCTCGACTGTCATCGGAAGTACGCTTATGATAGTCGTATAACTTATTGTTGAGTTGCTTGCACTGTGTATACAGTGAATGTGCCTTCATTTGCGACAGTATTCTATGAATGCACAGTGCCCGGTTCCGGTATGAGTGCGTAGTGTATCTAACACGCACTGGATGCCTGTGCTTACAAACGCGTGTGCGGTAGCAGTTGCTCAGTACGCGGGTTGTTTACTTGCTTGTTGTTACGCAGTTGTTTATTGTTGCCTCAAAAAAAAAAAAAGTTTAGTCACTCCACCTGTGACACAGCAAGTTGCTTCGATGAAAATACTGCATCAGGTGGCCCCCGAAAATTACGCAACATAAAAAGGGAATGTAGTCATTGTCGACTGACTTGTAAAGTTGTTTTTCATAAAAGCTACATGATTGTGTTGATACTTCTGCAGAGTTGGTTTTGCTAATCTGTTATTTTTATTTTACTGAAGGGTTTGTTGCTGCTGTCACTCTGGATCTGGGATGGCTGCGATAGGTTTGTATATCAAATACTGTTGTCTTCAAAGTGAGAGTTCTCATTTTTGGTATTGTTGATCTGTGTGTAGCAATATGCAAGATAGCATAAAAGCCCAATCAAGCTCTATGTGAGTAATGTAGTGTTAGCATTCAACTGTAATGCAGAAGTAAAAATTGTACACAGATAAAAATGACTCAGAAATGCTACTAAATGCAAAAGCTTTCAGGCGAGAGACAGCAACAGTCGCGGACAGACCTCAATGTAATAAAGCCAGGTGTTACATTGGGCTAGTTGGTAATCTGTCTTCAACATCCAGCATCGAGCAGACAAAGAACAAGTAAAGGGACAAAGTCAAGCACTCACTTCCAACTGCGGAATTTAAAAAAAAGGTATATATGTTGGCATTCTACATAATGTGAACACATGCAAACAGTGACAAAACAAGCGTCAACAAGTTCAGCAGAAAAACATTGGACGTGACATTTGTTCGTGTTGTGCATTTGTTTAGCATGCATTCTGTCATGCCCGGTAAGTTTTTTCTGTATAACTTTTTACGCGACTGTTTGCGTCCTCACGTGATGTAGTATGCCGACATACGTGCATGGGCATTTTTCAGTAACTGCTCAGTTGGAAGTCAGTGCTTGTATTTGCTCCTGTTCTTGTCCTTTGTCTGTTTTGCGCTGGTTGTTGAAGCACCATTTAATGCTCACTCGTGGTTGTTGCCATCTCTCATGTATAAGTTCTTGCACTTATTATGATTGAGTGTGGAGTACCAACTAGCTGGAACGATTGTTGAAATAAAATTGACTTAAGTTTGCTTCTAGTAGCTTTACAAAAAGCATCAGTTCAGCTGTTACACATGTAATAAAACATCTGCAGATGTGTTTTGAAACATCACAGTTCTGGCTAACATCAGCGGATAGAACTACCACTATAATTTCTTGCATTAAGGGTAGCAAGATTGCACATGCCATGTCTCATTTGTCACACTAATTGTTCTGTTCTGCTGCATAATAGTATTTGCTTTAGATTTGATTGATAAGCTTACCAACCTAGCGTGGTGCATGGATGCTGGCATTAACTGGTAGCTAATCTCGAAAGATCGAATACTACAGTGTGGTGTTTGTTTGGAGGACTATATCACCATGTGCTTAGATCGAGTCCTGTGTGAGGAAGGCACAGCAGGAAAAATGCAGTCACCTTGCGCAATGCGACATTAACAAAAGGACCACGGAATATTGTCTCGTTTGGTAAAAATTCATCATGGAAAAATTTGGCTTTTGTTATATACTTGTGAATTTCCTGGGCTCGTCTATCATCATGCATGATACAATTCGTCTTAGGAACACGTAATGACCTTTGCATTGACAAGGTTGTAAACAGTTACAGTTGAGCAAGAACTACTGGAAGCAGTCGGAATTTGCTGCTGACACCCATTGTTCCTACTCTGGGCAGTTGCAGTGATGTGATTGCTGCGCCAATTGCGCCAAACTGCGCCAAGAGGTGGAACCTGCTACATCCTGCTAGATTTCGGCAGAAATCGCATAATTTGCGCCAAGCGTGCGCCAAGACATTACTTTTGCAGTCCTTCGGAGAAAAGAAAATTACGGCAGGCGCTCGAATTACATAAGTTACCATCTTAATTTTAGTGGCCATTGAAGCAGACAGGTGAGAGCTGTGTAGTTATAAGAAATCTGCCAGGGCCACCAGCTGCGTACTCCACACAGAATTTTATTCGTTGGGCTAATGGTGATGAGCTGTAACTTGCACTTGCTGCCAGTTGCGACCATTTTGCTCAGCTGCAAAGCCATGCACACAGTGTCTCGTAAATTGTGACTTCTGCACCGAAGCACGTGCCCTGCCGTAAACTTTAGCTTAGTGCTAACAGATGGAGGCTTGCAAAATATTGTAAGCTGGCAGCTTGTACGAGAGCTGGATGTACTGAAACAAACAGCGACGCCAAGGAGGGTGAAGTGGAAGCTAAAGTTGCCACGTATAGAGTATAAATATTTGTCTTAATTAAGAATGCAGGTTCACATACGCAAGATTTATTTCAGCGCCCCATTACATGTCTAGATTCTATTCAATCATAAAATATACATATTCAGTTCACCGGCCAGGAAGGGGGGAGGGGGTAGTTGGCACCAAGGAGTGCCAACTACTCATACTATGAAATTACATCGTCTGATCAGGTAAAAAGTCTGAATGTTATGGAACCAGAAAAAAAATCAAATAATCTGTACAACCACAAGTTTTTGTGAGATGGCAGTCTATTATATGATTGCATAAATTACAGTAAGCATTACATTTTGTAATAGGAATTTCTAGCTAGGTTACTTTATAAAAAAGATGGAGTGCTACTTGTGCTGACCTCCGAAAGATTCCATACGGGGCACTCAAGTTTTAATACCACATAACGGCCAGCATTTATCAGCGATTTCAGCTGCTACAGTGGCATGTTGGGAAACCACGTTGTGGCGCGCTATCTCGTTGTATCGGTGCTGCTTCTCTACTCCGCAAAAATTCCATTTAGAGCAAGCCTTCATCATCAGAAAATTTCGTTGAGTGCACCGTTGTAATTGTAGCACAATGTGTCAATCATTTATTATACACTCCATGTTATAAACCACCAATGCACCAAAATTCTTACGATTCTGTCTATAAAGTGCGACAGCATGTACTTCGCCACACTGCTCAAGCGTCTAGGTTGTGTCGACAAGCACAGACGTCAACACAATATACTTCTTTTTTTAATAACAAAAAGAATATGCATGGAAAGCTTTTGCTGTCTGTAGCGTATCGGGAGGAAATATTGGGCGGCCTATGTGTCACGGATATATAGAAGTTTAGGGCTGTCCGCAGGAAACCGAAGAGTAGTGAGTTAATTCCACCTTTTGGGAAACTATGCATACACCAATACATGCATGCGTACATATGTTTATTTGTTAAATGTGGTAAAACTGCTCCCGCTTAGCTACTTTTGTGCTCCAAAATGTATGGGAGGCAACTGCTCCAAAAGACTGATCTGGTGCTCCAGAACGAGGTTTCAGCTGCTCCAAAAGCTGCGCTGAATCGGCTTCGGCCGATCACATCACTGCAGTTGTGCAACATCATAACTGCACCCATATCTCTACTTTATTTTAGCTTGCACAAATAGGAAAGCAATTGTACTGGTATGCACATTCCAAGAAAAGTGAAACTGAAAACACAAATAATGTTTTTGTGAATAGAGTTCCAGTTGATAAAAGTTATCTCTGTCTATGCAGTCTCCTGGAGCCAAGGTTTGCTGGGCTAAACCATGGGCCTAAAGGAACTGCAACCACAGATTGCTGATGTTCATTCCTATCATTGCAAAGTGGGCCAGCCCCAGCCAGCAAAGTTCTGCAATGTTCACTCATCAAAGTCTGGACCGACCTGCAGCATCAGCACTGAAAATTTCTTCTTTAACATGAAGGTAGCGTACCCTCTATTCACTCAACAAGAATCCCCCAAAGATCACCATGTCTATGGTGCTGTCCACATCCATTATTGCTATCATCATCACGTTGTGCATGATCCATTGCAGAATATAATTTAGTCTGTCATGTGGATTCACTATAAATGTACTATCCGCGTCAAACGAAACCTGAACAGCGGCAAGCATTCGCAGTGGTATAGTGCGTGCCATCCATTTATTACCGTGGACAGGCGCACGCATCTATGCCCGCCCTGTCCACGGTGACAACTGGACGGCACGCACTATACCACTGCGAATGCTTGCCTCTGTTCGGGTTTCATTTGACGCGGATAGTACATGCTCACGCCCTCTTTTTTGGTTTCTGTAAACGTTGAGACTTGACTGCCTTCTTTTTTTTTGGTTTCAGTGAATGTGGATGCTTGACTTATTTTGATGCCAATTCATTGTCAGACCAGCATGCAATAAGCGATGCCATTCGTTGTTAGGGGAATTTTGGGCATGTAAGCCTATGCTATTGTTATATTTCACCTCTGTTTATCACAGCGTACATATGTTATACAGGGTGTTTCAAGAAATGTGTCCACTATTTCTAAAAAATCAGGAAAATGCGGTATTTGCTCGCTGTCTTCACAGTTGTTTTTTTCTGTAGCGGCAGGCATCTTAAGATGGTTGAAGACATGATTTGGGACAGTAATTAGGAAAGTTAAATTAATTAACTTTTTTAATTAGCGGAGTTAGGTGGTTAAGTCCAATAGGAGAATTGAAGTCCTTCATGCGAAGAACCCATTTCAGCTTAAAGATTTCGAAAAAGCGGCCACTATTATATATTGTGGCGTAATGAAGTTCAGGCAAATTCAGCGGCCAAACCGAAACCGAAACGCGGAAGAGCGCAACTGCCACATTCGTCTGAGAGGTCCACAATGAGTGAACGTCATTATATCAACCATCAATTGACTTCTTGGTGTGAGTGTGATGGCTGCGCTTGCAGTAGTAGCACGCATGACGCACATACGTAAGCGAACGGGGACGCACTGCAGTTCTGTAGCCGTTGTCTTGAACAGTGACGTCATTCTAGTCGTCTGGTTGTTGCGCTCATCGGTGCTTGGGTTTCGGTTTCGCCATTGAATTTGCCAAAACTTCATTACGCCACAATAATTAATAGAGGCCGCTTTTTCAAAATCTAAAAGCTGAAATGGGTTCTTCGCATGAAGGACTTCAATACTCCCATTGGACTTAACCACCTAACTCCGCTAAAAAAAAGTTAATTAATTTAACTTCCTTAATTACTGTCCCAAATCATGTCTTCAACCATCTTAAGATACCTGCCGCTACAGAAAAAGCAATTGTGAAGACAGCGAGCAAATTTCGCATTTTGCTGATTTTTTAAAAATAGTGGACACATTTCTTGAAACACCCTGTATACAAATAACGTACTAACAAAACGAACTGAAAACCATGTGCTGCCAATGCACATTTTTTTTAAGCAGAGGGCCAGAAACAACTCCAAGGTCCAAAAATCGTTGCCCATGGCCAAGTTTGTGTCACTGCGCGTACGAGGGGGGATTGGTCAGAAGGAAAGAGGCGCGGGAATTGTTTTTCAGAATGAAGAGTCTGGGCGGCGTGCCGCGCTGTAATATTTGGAAAATGATATCGCCGTGGTCTACTGTAGGAATTGACAAGCTTGTTTGGGGGGGTGCAAAAAAATGTATGAGCCTGTTTACTGGCTCTTTAAGCAGCCACTTCCCGCTTCTTGATTTCACGAAAGAATAAAACTTTGAAGTTACTGATTTTCTTGTATATCAAGTCCATATGACTGAATAGCGTGAAATCACAATTTGTTTACAAAGAAAAATTTTTTTTAACAAAGGAAAAATCAACAAGTATCGCCGGGTGACGACAACCATTTTCCAGAGATAGTTTTTGTATATTCGCGACCATACTAACAGCAACTTACGTATTCTTAAAAATTCTCTAGAAACGTGGCGTTTTTGAAACTTAGTTGATTTCGGGACGCAGTTGCTGCTCCTGTGAACGTCATAGCTTGTTCATACTTACAACATGGATAGGCCTTTTTGTGAATAATGAGCAAATGCATTTGTATGTGTATTTGTCTAGTATTTCTTAAAGTAATGCATTTCTTTGCTCAAAACATAAAAAAGCTGTTGGTCGAAAAATATATATATAATAAAAAAAAAACTCTCAATCTTGTTCAAAATCATATGGAGTGATCTCAGAGGACTGCAGAATTAAATTCTGGAAAAACATGTTGCATCATTTTTATCAGAACAAAATTACAAATTTTCAAACACCGTGTTTTCAGAGCGGTTCACTGCCTTATAAAGTACATCTCTTGTTACAAGAAAATACCATAACCCGCTTTTTTTTTCTTTTCTGATGCTTGCAAAATAACATTGAGACATTTTCAGTATTTTCGGTGAGTGGAAGGTGTCCTGTAAAGAAACTGACCGTTTGAATGAACTGCATTTGAGCATGCGACTTCACTTCTGTGTTCGATATCCCTCATTCGAAAGGCAGCCTCTCCAGTCATGCCCTCCTTTTCTGTCACCTGCTTGGCTGCCAGGGAATTTATATTTGGATGCAAATTAATGCATTCTTTCGAGCCGTCTCTTTTATGTCGTGCTGAGCCAGACGTGAAAGTTGTATAAAAAGCAAGGTCTCTTCAGGAAAGGAAACGAACTTCTAGAAAACAGTTCCCAGGAGTTTTGGTTTTGTTGGCCCACAATTGTATATTTTAAAACCCTATACGATCAACAGAGTTAAAGCGTGTCGATTACGTGAAGCTCGGTGGCAGTAGTTTTCGCGATGGACAAAACACATTCTGTTTTCATTGCTCTGGTCTGCATTGGCAAACATGCCATGATTGAATGCTTTCCACAGGGGTATGAGTTTTCACCACTACTTTTATCACCGGAAGCACTCGATCTCATAGGCAGGTCCATGGATCAGCTCAAGGTTCTTCGGCATGCCTTGCATTTGTGCGATCACTTTAATAGCTGACTGTATTGAACCACTGTGCATTGCATCCGCCCGCGCAACACACGCTACTCTATTTACACTAAGGCACGGTCCACTCGATCCGCCACACGATCCGTACGGTGTGCGTCTAGAGAGTGGGTCGGACAGTGATGGGCGACGTAAAATGTATCGTGTAACCTAGGCAATCTACATCCCAACAATCTGTGCTGCAAATTGGCAATGCCGGAGAAAATATGCATGGCGATGGTCCTCAGGTTGCGTGCTCGTCGGTCGGCACTGTCGCTGTTTGAGATTTCTTTATTTATAATACACAGTGTCAGAAAGCAAGACTCATCTCACGGCTTTTCGTGAAGCTTTGTTGGCTTTATATAAGTACGTCCATTGAAAAAATAATAAATGCCGAGGGATTAATGGTGCACTGCCCGTCTACGAGTACAGCATTTATGTTGCAAACTACCCAAATGCAGTTCATTCAAACGGTTGTTTTCTTTGTAGAAAACTTTACAATGACCGAAAATTCCTCATTATTGCTATTTCGTAAGCCTCAGAAAAGAAAAGGCAGGCTATTGTATTTTCTTGGAAGAAGAGATGTACTGACACAATAGCGACAACATTCTGAAAACACAGTGTTTGAAAATTTGTAATTTTGTTCCTATAAAAATGATGCAATGTGTTTTTTCCAGAATACCATACTGCAGTCCAGATCAATCCGAATAATTTTGAACAAGATTGAGAGGGTTCTTTTTTTTACTCTAAATTTTTATTCGTCAACAGTATTGTTCTTTTATGTTTTAAACAATGAAATTCATTACATTAAAAATACTAGACTAATACAAATGGACGTGCTGATAAATTACATGAAGGCCTATCCGTGTAGTAAATATGAACATACTAAGGCATTACTGAAGTTTGCTAGGCGTTCATAGAAAACATGTTAAGCCGTTCATAGGGCTGTCAGCGATCATTCTGGCACACTTGTCAGCGGATGTCGTCTCGCCTTCATTTATTCTTGATGCTTACCCGTGAAGGTGTGGCCGCAATCGTGCAAATGTCGCAATCATTAATCAACCGAACGCTGCACTTTCAGAAAATATGGAAGACCTTTCACGGCGCAATATAGCGTTGGCAAGTTCAGTGGCACACTTCATTTTTATGGCACAAAATGTTATCATGGTGCGAAGGCTATGCACTAACTCTTACATAAGCACTAACCGCATAAAGCGAACCATGGCAGCTTAAGCATTCAGAAAATCAGAAAATGCAGACTCGGCGAGGTATTCATTGCAGTTACCTTTTTACCATTAGTACATTTAAAGCGGGTATGTATCTAAAACGTTTGACTTATGCATAGTCTATGCGAAGCATGTGCGGCCCAGAAGTAGGCTGAGCCAAGAAACCGCAAAGGCGTCTCCATCACCTTGGCAACTGCAGCCTGTCCTGACCTCGAGAACCTATGTCACGCTGCTGGCACAGAGTTCTCTTTTAGTCTGCTCTTGCTGCTCTCTCCCGGGCTAGAATTCCATTTTTATGAAGAATGCTCGCCACCTTAGTGGTGGGGGGGGAGGGGGGGGATATTTTGGAAGCTGCGTTAAACTCGGTCTTTCACCCTAGGGTACTTAACAGTAAGTGGTATATGCATAAACCTGCAAGTTTCATTGGAGGGTAAGCGGTAGTCGGAAGAGAGTGCATTACATCTGGTCCTGCACTGTAAGCGGTTATGTTACAAGTGATCTGTGCTGTATATCTTAAAGCAGTGTAGTTATAAATGTTCAGTAATTGTTTATCCATTGCATTCAGCAAGCTGAAAGTGGCCATTATAGGCTACTTTTGTGCAGTCGCACATGGTAATTCGGGCAGCACCTTGATCTGAGAAGCACTAAAAATCAGGTCATGATTGTTTGAAATCTAGGATGGGAATGCACACGAACAAGCGCTAACATTCAACTGAGCTTTTTTGTGAAACGAATGATATATATACATATGTATATATATAGAGAGAGAGGCAGTGTTTACAGTGACTAATAGAAAAGACAGGCACGTGCAAAATGAAGCGAAAACAGAATAAGCAAGCTCGTGTTGGAACATGGCGAGTGCAAAAACAGGAGGGGTCATCGAATGCACGATCCCACACCTTCAAAAACGCAGACTCTTTATCATACAGTGAAATGGACGGCTTGATCACGCCGGAGCATGCCTCCTGCCTCATCTGAGCCACCTTTACAATAATGTGGGTCCGATCATCTTTGTGCCGGTACAAAACCGATGCGTTATCGAACTCAGGACGGCAACCGCACTGATCACAATGAAGAGCCAGGAAACCATCCCTCTTATTTTGGACGTTATTTGCCTGCTCAAGAAGCCGTTTGTTGAAGTGCCTGCCAGTCTGTCTGGCGTAGCAGGCACTACACTACAGAGGAATTCTGTAAACAATCCCGCAAACACAGTCCATGAACTGGTTATGATTCTTCATCTTACGTTTAACTACTCGTCTCGCAACAGGGCTGCTCTTCTGCAAGAGTGAGACCAGCTTGTGCGGAGCCGAAAAAGCAACATGCACACCCATGTGCCGACCGATCTTCAGTCCATGTGATAAATGGCGTCTGAGCGGGATGGCCGCGACATTCTTGCGCCTTACCATACTCTCTTGGGCCCCATCGTCTGCTGTGCAGCCTACGTACTTCTGCGCTCTACAGATGCTTTCAGCTACAGTAAATAGCAATGTCTCTGGGTAACTCGACTTCTTGAGGCCGGACCGCCTGTATATTGAAGCTCATGTCAACGGCATGGTGGCAAGACCTGCTTCGGCCATTCATGAAGCACCTTTTGATGTTAGCCCTTTTGACGAGTTTACTGTGAGACGAGGTGTAAGGCACCACGGCTTTGCACACGCAAGGTTGGTGTTGCCAGCGAACATGGTCAGCGAAAAAGACAATTTGAGATCAAGAAACTGAAGGGCATTTTCTGTTGGCATTTCATGGGTCAAGGTCAGCGCAAATTTGAGATTTGCCTTCCGTCCATGACTCTGACTCATGTAATGCCTGCAGAAAGTTGGTTCCGGTTTCACGGTATGAAATTGTTTTTTTTTTTCGCTGACCAAGTTTGCTGGCAATACCAACCTCGCAAGCAAAAACCCTTGCTGACTTACACCTCGTGTCACAGTAAACTCGTAGAAAGGGCTATCATTAGAAGGTGCTACATAAGTGCCCCAGAAAGGTCCTGCCTACATAGAGCTCACAAGTACGTTGGGCGTATAGCAAACGGTGGCGCCCAAGAGAGTGTGGTAAGGCGCGAAAAAAGTCGAGGTCATCCCATTTGAACACCAACTATCGCAGAGACTGATAAAGATCAGTGAGCATGTGGACATGCATACTGTTTTTTCGGTTCCACACAAGCTAGCCTCACTCTTGCAGAAGAGCAGCCCTGTTGCGAGATGAGCCGTTCAAATGTATAGTGAAGCATCATAACCGGTTCGTGAACTGTGTGTGCAGGGTTGTTTAGAGAATTCTGTCGTCGTGTGGTGCCTGCTACATCGGAGAGAATGGCAGGTAGGTGCCTCAACTACCGGCTTCGTGAGCATACAAGTAACGTGTGAAACAAGAGGGATGGTTTTCTGGCTCTTCATTGTAATCAATGTGGTTGTCGTCATTAGTTTAACACATCAGTTTTGTACCGGCACAAAGATGAACGTACCCGCGTTATTGCAGAAGCCACTCGGATGAAGCGGGAGGTATGCTCCGGCGTGAGCAAACCATCAACTTCACTGTGTGGTGAAGAGTTTGTGTTTCCGGATGGTGCACGTTCACGCATGTGGTGACCCCTCCTGTTTTTGCACTTGCCATGTTCCAACACATGCTTGTTTTTTTGCTATTTTCGCTTGGTTTGACATGTGCCTGCCTTTTCTATTAGTCAGCGAAAGCCCTGCCTGTACGAGCTATTCAATGACGTTAAACTAGCTAGAAGGGCAGTCAAATTTCATGCCACGATACATTACAACTTTATGTGGGCGAATGCTTCATGGCAGCGTCTTGTTATTTCATGAAGGGTTTTGAGTTGCTATCATGATAGCGAAAATGACGAGAGGGCGTCATGTACATAATTGTCAAGCATGTCAAATAATTTGACCCTCTTTGCTAAAACTTGTCTTCGTACCACATCTAGTTAATTAAGATTCATTACGTGGAGCAGTGCAACAGGACAAGGTTTGAGAGAGCGAGTACACAAAAACAGCGTTAGCTTTCAACTAAGTTTAAGGTTAGCACTCTGCTTCCATCTTTGCTCTACGGTTTCTCTCGTTTTGGGTTGCAAAGCATTTACGTCCCAGCAAGTGCACTGATAGCTGCAAGAAATAAGGTGTGTGTGTGTGTGGGGGGGGGGGGGGGCAAGGAGCTGCATCTGTACATCAGTGTACATCATGACCTTCATCGCCCTTTTTTTCTTTGTTTAATGCACTGCTCACTTTCATTATGATCACAAAAATGTGCTGGTGTAATTCTATACACAGTGTAATTCTATGGCTATAAGGTGCAACGCGAGCATGTAAGGCAAGGCGCAGCGTGGTACAAACGTAAGTTTCATGACCCATGCTGTGCTATGTGTGCCTCACATGATCATAGGAGCCTCTGCTACCAAACAGCATTTTCTGACCATGTTCAAAAAGTGTTGCAGAAGCCTTTTAATGTGGAATGTTTGCGTGGATTTAATTTCTGAGCACTAATTCTTAGTCATCAAGGGTCAGCATTTCAAACCATTCCTTGTTCATGTGGTTTGATTGCACCCACATGCAATGTAGCAGTTTCGTTGCTAGTCAAACATGATAGCAGGATGCATCTTGGTATTGTTGAGACTTTTGTTTTAAACGCTGGCAGGATTGTTCAATTCTGTTATACTTGTGTTTATAATGTCTGTGTGTAACACTGTGCTCTTCTCTTCGCAGCTCTGTTGATGCAACATTGGGAGACGCCACCAGAAAGTTGAAGAATGTGCATACCTGGCCCACAAGCTGGCTGACGTTCACCGAAAGAGCACTTAATAAAGATGCCATTTCAAAATAATTTTACTAAGAACGGTTAGTTTAAGAGAGTCTTCTCTAAATGAAGCTCGAAGGTAGCATCACTGCAGCTATTAAGTTTACTACTGAGTAAAAATGAATAGAGTCTGTGGGTGTATATAAACAGAAATAGCTGACACCATATGCATCAGTCCTTCAATCGTTGCTTCGTCACTTCTCATTGCTATTTAAACATTACATTAGCATTGCCGTTGTGTTTTGTGGTGTGTAGGGTTGCTCTTACTTGCAGCATTGCATGATCAATCAAGAGGGTATTGGATGAAAACCTAGAATAGTTTGCATTGCATATTTGTTGCATAGTTCCTAAGGGTCACATTTAGGACATCTCATTAATATGGAGGCGTAACCAATCATGTTTGTTTGCATAATGATCACACACCTGAAGTATCACTCAATTTTTTTCTTCCGATGTGATTATTGCACTCTGATGTCACATTACAGCGATGGTGGTTATGGCTGTTATAATGCCTTACATTTTTTGCTTTGTGAGGGAGCCATTGGGCAAAGCAGTGCGATTGCAGCTTGCTTTGTGCCATTCTGTCGTCTGTGGTATGCAGTTCGTGCGTCTGCAGTTGAAGGCACTCGAGCAAAGCACTGACACATTGTTTCTTGATCAGTAACATGAGATACCCCCTACCACGAAATAACCGTCTGCGCATAGGGTTGCAGCAACGTGCAAAGGCAAATTTCCGGCTCTTTTACTCATGCAACCTTTGCGCGGTCACGTAAAGCGCAGAAACTGGTGACATTGGGCATTCACTTCTCCTAAATTTGCACAGGCTTGCATAAAAACTGCTTAATGAGCGGGCCTGGCCGAGTCTAGTACGCGGACCAGTCACATGCAGACCAGATACAAGCAGACCAGTTACAAGCAGACCAGTTACAATCAGCCCAGTTACAATCAGACCAGTTACAATCAGACCAGTTACAATCAGCCCAATTACAATCAGACCAGTTACATGCAGCCCCAAATTACGTATTCCCTTAGACCGTCAGGCTTATGGAATTTTCGACTGGGGTGACAGGAAAGTAGCGCAAAGGCCTCGACATTGGTGTGGAGGCCGTCGCTTGCGATCACGAGAGACGGCGTAAGGCATTTGAATCCATGATCAGCGTGGAATACAAGCTTTGCACATTGGCGCAAATTCCGAAGAAGCTCGTTCAAAAATCTTGCCCACTTGTTCCAACGTTGCACTAAGTTTGGTTTCTGCTACCGTGACGGTGGTTGCTAAACCGTGGCAGGACCAGGCTTGCATATATTTGACGTATCCCGGGACGCCGTTTCCTTATGATATTGAGCCTATCGCGGTACCTGGCAAAAGCCGTGTTGCCGGCTTTGTAACGTTTGTCAAGTGTGTGAACTCGTTTTGGCGGATTTATAAAGTAATGATTTAAAGTTTGTGCGCACATGACCACTGCGACAACTCCTAAAAGCACGGCGCATAATTTTTCGCTCAAGATTAACGGGGACTTCAGCTGCGACAGCACCAACGTCAACTACTTACTTGAATGCTCAGTGTGTCACATGCAATGCAACGGTCAGAACGAAACATCTTTTCGTATCTGTTTCAGCAATCACAGAGCACACGTTAAGAGTTTGCCACATCTCTCATTGTCTCAACATATTCATCTTCCAGGTCATTCTTTTAACAAGATCATGGTGACGCTATTACGATCAGGCTTCAAATCGCACCAGGTCATGAAATTCGAGAACCTATTTTAACCCATAAATTCAATACTGTGTCGCCCGGTATCAGCGAGAGCGTAGGCAAAGTGTGCTGCCTTTTTGTAATGCCCTGTTAGCATTTTTGCTATATTTTTAACGAAACGTACCTAACGTTATCATTATGTAAACAATCGCTATAATTTTGTTCCTTCATGTACAATCAGCGCGAGTACTGTCGTCAACGGCTCATCGTTACAAATGCCTTTTCATGCCCGTGATTCAGCCTACTGTATCATATTCTTAAATCGTTTTTTTCCCTTTTGTCGTTATTGTAAGAGTGCTTGGTTTCATAATTTTGAACACTCACGTGTTTTCTACCCAGGTGTTCATCCCCATAAAAGCAGCTGCACGCTTGTATTTCTTTTGATTCTGATGAAGGCCGTGCCTCGGCCGAAACGTAAACCAGTAATGTGTGCTCCTTTATTTCTTGACTATATGTGCACCGCACATACAGCGATTTCTCTTGAATCATATATATATATATATATATATATATATATATATATATATATATATATATATGAGGACTGTAGGAAGTATCACGCAGGCCCTGAGACTGTAGGAAGGTACTTGAGATACGACGTACGTTTCAGCACAGTTTATTCCGACGTTTCGGCCGTAGGACCGGCTTTCGTCTGGGATCCCAGACGAAGGCCGGTCGTACGGCCGAAACGTCGGAATAAACTGTGCTGAAACCTACGTTGTATCTCAAGTACCTTCCTATATATATATATATATATATATATATATATATATATATGTGTGTGTGTGTGCGCGCGTGTGTGTCCTTTTAACTTTAGGCTTTTCCCTATTTTTATTTGTGCAGAAAAAGCGAATTTTCGGCAGCACTGAATTTCTCCGCAGCTGTCTCACGTTAAAGGGCCACTAAAGAGAAACAATGACTTGGTTTAGATTGACAAGGTGCACTTTGAGAACTGTATGCCATATGTTTTACTATCCTAAGTTCATTATTAGCAGAGAAAATCGAGGTTGAAGCTTCATTTTTACATTTCGCGCTGAAATCTACACGCGTGACGTCAAAATTTTCAAAATGTTTTCCGTATTTTCGCAAATGGGCTAAATGAAATTTCCTGAAACTTCGTATGCTAGGTCCATGGAACCCACAGATGACAATCTACTTCGTTTTTATCGATTAGAAGCTACGAAGGACGCAATACACGCCGTCAAAATATGTGGCGCCATGGTGTTTGGTGCCGAATCTCTAGATGGCGTCTTCACTCGCATTTTCATTTCGCGCGTTCTCTCGCTTACCAAGCGGTAAGAGTGGTGTTTTCGGGATTCTGCAGTTGTACTTTACTAATACGCGAAAAATCATTTTGCTCGTTACTGTACCTTTAGCGCTTGTCAGGGTAATTTCCCCAACAGATTACCTCTGTTCCGGTGCATTTTCTGAGCGGTTTCGGTCGATAATCCTAATGACAAAGACCGCGATGATAACAGGGACGATCCAGCCAGTCACAAAGAGGAAGGGTGTGCGCCACAAATAAAGCAGCCTTTTCGCCATCAGTGCACGAAAGCGCTGTAGCGTCCCGGGCGTCGTCTTAACCACGAGAACCTTGTTCGCTCCGCGTCCTGCAAAGTGTTCAGAAATGTTTGCACTGTGATTACACAATACAAATTGGATAGTGTTTAGAAACACGTAAGCAGCAAACTGTCAGAGTCAATGAAAAGGCCGACCTTTCATATGCAATAACGTCAGCGCTGGGCAGAGATACTTAGAAAAGTATTCCGGAATACAGATATCGTAATACATGCGCTGGAAGCCTAAAATACAGATACTGAGATACCTTTCTCCATAACGTAACGGTATACTTCGGAGATACATTTGCGACAAGACGAAACAGGTATTCCGGAATACAGATGCAGTTACAGGAGTACATTTGATTTCGCGTATGCTGATACTCCGAAAAGACATTAAGTGCAACATAACATTGTGAATATATTCCAACATATTGAAACTTGCAAATAAACCATATCGTCAAAATTAGTAACGAACGCCAGTGGATTCAGAGAAAGCATAGATTAATTTAACTCTGAAGATCTGTTTTGTTGAGATGGTTGTTCCGTCAACTGCACTCAGACTCGGGCAACAGCAGCGTGTCAGTCTGTCTGCTGGACAGCGTCGGTTCGGCTTCAACACATGACTCGCGAAATGGCTGGCCGCTGCACCAGCCTTGAGAGATAGCGACTTTGTCAGCAAGGCTGACTGACAATAATGTCTCCGCGTTCGTGCCGTAAGCGGTGTCGGGTGCTTTGCCACATGAGCCATTCACTGTGTGTGGGGAACCCTTCGCCATTCTCTCTGTGTCGCCGACCGTTGCTGCGCCTTTCCCTTGCTTTGCACAAATAAAAAAAATGTCCATTTCCGCTTAGCAAACACGTGTGATCATTTCCGACCACAAAGTAACGAGATGCCCACGTCCAACAAAATATCTGGATATAATCAATACATCGTAAAAATATTTCACTACTCAGACACAAATACATTTTTCAAATGTATCGCGATACAGAAATACAGATACTCAAAAGTATATATCTCAAAGATACTATCGCGATACTATGGTATCCCGATACTGCTCAGCTCTGAATAATGATAAGGTGAGCCTTGCTCTATCCTCCGCCTTCCATCCTTCATAATCACCAAGAAATGTCAATTTAGAATAGATGTCTCCCACAGAACTACTGACATAACATAATGTCAAGCTACGTGCGCTGGCGGATCCCTACGCCCTCTGAATAGTTAGCACCATACCTATGAACCGAAGTAGAAGTGTGGCTGAGATCGCGTGCCTGCGTGAACCAGGCAACAGCAGCTCCGCGCGACCTATGCGGAACACACAAAAAAAAGAAAAAGAAAAGTGGTAGGGTTCTCTGGACTGTTAAATGGATTTCCATCTGACTGAGTTCCTTCTCGGGAACAAAATCGCCCCAATTACCTTAGTTTATTAAAAGTGTATTTTCAATTGTGCGTTACAAATTTCGAGGAAGTGCTGGGTACGATGCCAAGCGCTTCTCGAGTGACGGAACGCAGTGCAGAGTCACAGTTACTCGGACCCAATGAGCTGACCCATGTTCATCAGAGCTGCAGTCGACGCCTACGTGATGAAGGTCCTGCATTTGCCCTTCTGTCGAATTCCCTTAGAACCTCAACGGCTCTGTACGGAGACGCTACCGACATGACAGCACAGATCACGCCAGCTAATGTTGTAGTGAATCAGCTAATGACACTAAAACATTTCTACAGCGAGAGCTTCGAGGGCGCAGAGGACTGGCTTGAACGCTTTGAAACTGTCGCAAAGGGTAACGGATACGAGAAAGATCGCAAACTTGGAAGTGTTTTCTTCGCGTTGCAAGATGGCGCTCGAACATGGTTCGAAATCTACGACGCTGCCTTTCTGTCATGGGATGATTTCCGACGGCAGCTGCTTGCTGATTTCAAGAATACAGAACGCAGAGAGAGGGAAACAGAAGCTGCCCGTCAAACAAGAAGCCAGCGGAACAACGAAAGTGTGGTCATGTACACGGAAGACATGTCTCGTCTATTCTGCCCAGGTTATTCAAACATGAATGACAACGAGAAGCTGCGTCATCTGATGCGAGGCGTAAATCTGGAACTCTTTGTCGGGCTGGTTCGGAGCCCACTGCGCACTGTCGCTGTTTCGTTCCGAGGCGTCCACGATGGAAAGGACGCTTTAGCAGCGAGCAAGGATAAGCAACCGAGACACGAACATCACTTCTCTAGATCTATTGCCACCAGTTTTCGGAAACAGCGTGTTAGTACTACGGGAGTCACTACGCTCTGTTGTACGAGAAGAGCTTCAGAAGCAGTGCCTTAACCAGAAGGCCCCAGAGCTTTCATCCCTGGCTTACGTGGAGTGGGATGCGACCCTGCTTGGCTGCTCTGACCTCCAGGCCCAAAAGGCCTTGGTCCGACGTGCCCAGGCAGCAGCCGACGCCAATTGGGTCCCGTACTAGGGATCCCCACCTACTAGTTGAAGGCGCCGTCCTCTTATGGGGCGGTCCCTGCATACCTCCCTTGTTTCTCTAATAAATGTTTTTACCACCACCACCCAGGAGGAAGTTAGGCAGCTGGTGCGGGAACCTCAGCTGAACGCACAGCCAGAAGCGTCACTACAACAGCAGCCGAGAATGTCCTTTGGCGATGTGCTTAAGCGAAGAGTTCGCGGACGTCCGGACGTCGCAGCCACTACCACTAAGCAGCACCCGATGTCGCCAGGCACACTACAGCCACCACCCGAGAGGATACTCACAAGAGCGATGTCTGGCGTACTCGAGACAATGTACCCCTTTGTTACCACTATGGGGAGGCTGACTATGTCTACCGAACGTGCCAATATCGCCAGGCAGGACTTCGTGGTTTCCCTGTAAATGCACCTCGACCACGAATTAATGAGCGGCCCTTCGAATTCGAGGAATACCTGTCGAGTCGTCAACGCTCGCGTGACTTTGAACATAAACCTCGAGCAACGAGAACGGGGAGGTATCGGTCACCGAGTCCCGCTTTTGAGCGAGCTCTCGAAGGCGTTCTACACCAACACTACTTCGGGAAAACTAGAGTAAGCGACCTGTGGAAGCAAAGCCGCTGTCGACGCTAATGCGTTGAAACCTCCATCGCTGACCCTAAGCGACTACGACCAACAGAAATAGTACTTTGATAGTGACGTTGCTTCCCTTTTAATGTTTTTGTTGGTGGCTACAAAACCATCGTGCGGGTGTATACATGCGCAGATTATTCACTAATAAGAAGCGAGCTTTCTCAAATACTGAAGACAGTGCTGATTCTTTGGAAGGGACCAAACATTCGCGCAGCTGGATGGCACCTCATTGACCCAACTGGAATATGCACCACAAGAATCAGAAGACAGGGTTTTACGTACGTCGCCATATTTATTGCACTGCCCGAATGCCTAAGAGACTTGATTATCGGCATGGATTTCTTACGAGCTATCGGCGCTGTAATGAACTAGTGATAATCTTGTGTCTCATTATTGACGAGACACGCTATCGCTAGCTGCGGCACTGAAGAAAGCATGCATGGCATTTGTATTGCAAATGATGGCGTCACGATACTGCCAAGATCGAGCGTATCAGTTGCAGTAACAAAAAAATTACACCATCTCCCGCTAAAGGGAACCATGTGTAGATGTGAAGCAGCGGGCGCTAACGCTTACACTGGCGGCGGCGTTGACGCTGGCGCTCATCGCAGCGTTGCACAGGGGAGAAAACTGGGGAAGCACAAAGCACGCAGTGACGGAGCGGTGTTTCCTACTGGAACATGCCAATCACTGCTAATCGGCAATGAGAGGCAGAAGACTCCGACTGGACACAGAGACCCGCAGTCCGCTTTTAGTTAACGCGCACGCTGCGAATTTTTATTGTTCAACAACGCGCAGGAGAAATCTCCCACCTGCACCACCTTGCAGGTCAAGATACATTGCCATATATACGGGGTGGCCAGTGAACGGTTGTGCAGCGCGAGCAGTCGGTTTTTTGAACCAAGAAACTCGCTAGCAGACGCTGCCTGCGTCGGCGTCGCGAGGCGAGAGACGGGAGGAGCGTAGGAGAGGAGAGAGAGAGGGAGGGGGGACGCGCATGCGCAGTGGGAGTGTGGACGCCGCGGGCAGGGATGCCTAGAGGAGAGAGGGGGAGCGTAGGAGGAGAGAGAGGAGGGAAGGCGCATGCGCAGTGAGGGTGTGGTTGCCGCGGTGAGGGATGAGGAGAAAGAAGGGAGAGGATGTTTTTTTTTTGAAAGGGTTCGCGCATGCGCAGTAAGTGAGGCCTCGCGGCACACCACCACCGGATTAAGCTTCGCCATAACATGCTTCACATCTAAAAAGCATTAAGTGAATTGGAAAGATTTGCTGACAACACCGGACTGATAGTTATGAAGATTGGGGGACCCTTAAGCTTCGCCTTTAAGAGTTGAACGCAATAGCGATATCCAATCCCTAGTGCGTACTTCAACCACTTAGTACGTACTATGTAATGAGTAGCATGTTTTAAGCCCCGAGAAATTACGAGTGGGAAATGCGGGTATTGTTTTCGAACTTGTTACGCACCCACTACGTGGTCTTAAGGGAATACGCGCCGTAACGTGCGTGCCTTTTGTAATTGGTTGACGGCTTTTAACCACCATGTCGTTATGATATTCACATCTTCTGACGCCCGATGGCAATGTACGCTTGTACCACGCAATATTACTGCGATGTTACATGTTCAATCGTGACGCCTGTATACATGACGCGTGTGTTTGTAAAGCATGAAAGTTATTTTCACTGCATCTCCAAGCAGAGGAAGTTATTTTATATGTAATCTCAAGCAGAAGCGTGGCTGTGCTAATAAAGAAAAAAAACAAAAGAAGCGTGGCTGTGCGGTAGAACACCTGCTTGCCACGCAGACGACCTGGGTTCGATCCTCATTCGAACCGAGAAATATTTATTATATATTTTATTTGCATCTTTCTCGATTTTTTTGGTCCCGGGCATGATGATGATAATTCGCTCACAACCAACGACGCCGACGCCGGAATTTCTGCGAAACGAGCTCTTTAACGCTGTCGCGTTAAAAGGCTTCGGTATGACACGAGGCCTTGTGCAGCTACGTTAGGGATGTACCAATGTTTTACTTCCAAACTTTGGATATTGGGTGCAACACATTGCAAAGGGAATCGTCATCGCCTGTGTGAATGGGTTTGTTTTGGTTACGGAGCTGCCTACTTCAGAAACCAATGAATCTGATTTGAAATAAGTGGATTCTGTCCTTGCAGCCATTGGCATAGAACCAGGACTACCACCAAGTCAAAAAAAGCTAATAGAATGCCTTGTAATAGAATTCGCCGAATGTTTATTCTTGTCATCGAAATTCCTACGTACGCCTATTGCCAAATATCACATGATTGTCGACGCTTCAGTGAGGCCTATATACCAGCCTCCTTACCGAGTGTCACCAAAAGAAAGAGAAGCTATCCGTAGTATCGCTAAATAAATGCTCAAGGACGACGTAATTTAGCCGTCAGCAAGGCCGTGGGCTACGCCTCTCGTGGTTCAGAAGAAAAGATCACACTTTAGGTTTCTGCATTGATTAGCGGAAACTACCGCCGTCACAAAACCGGATGTTTATGCACTTCCAAGAATCAATGACACTCTGGATAGGCTACGAGATATCCGGCCCTTTTCCTCACTGGACCTTAAAAGTGGATATCGACAGATAGAAGTTGACGAAATAGACGGCGAAGAGAAGCGTTGGTGACACGGGATGGTTTGTACGAGTTTAAGGTACTTCCATATGACCGTTCTTCAGCACACGCCACACTCCAGCGGATGATGGACACAGTGCCCTCCGGTCTGAAGTGGCAGCCTTGCCTGGTTTATCCTGCCTGGTTAGTCTTCTGTGCTAGTTTCGTGAAACACATCGAGAGGCTGCGAGCTGTGCTTGTCAAGTCAGCAGATTTGAGAATAAAGCCGCAGAAATGTCATTTGGTTTTCGGTGAGCTCCTTTTTCTCGGTCATGTCATCAGTGCGGAAGGACCAGACACTGAAAAAACTGAGGTCATGCCAAAATTTTTGAAGTCAACAGATAAAACGCTGGTGTGATGATTTTTAAGTCTGTGCGCCTATTACAGACAATTCTTCAAAAAATTTTATTGCGATAGCAGTTATATGGAGAGGCTCGACGTTTTCTTGCCGTCGCCGTGGCCGTGACCATCGCCCGTATAAAGTCTTCATTGGTAAGATCCCCCAGCGCATCGTACGTTCTACCTGCGGGTAATTTCACGCGAGCGGAGGCGTCGAACGCGGCTCAAGCGAAGGTCAAACGAGCCGACCATCTCTGTCGCTTCAAGACGCGTGCGATAAGATCCCCCCCCGCCTGTTAGGCGTGCCGTCGAATGCTCCAACAGGAAACGCTGCGCATGTCTTTAGCGAGCACTAAACGACGCATTGGGGTGGGGGGTGGGGGGTATCTCGAGCAGCAACTGCGACCTTTGATTTTACGAGCGCCGTCGTCACTGGCGGGCGCGTTATCTCGCTATCTCGGCAGCCGTCAGCGGGTGGCTCGTAGATCATTCTATGTGCTGCGCTCTCAACGTGAAGAAAATATGCTTTGAGCGACCATATTATCTTAAACCAGCGTTTCGTGGAGTTGCGTAAGATCGTATCCAGAAGAGTTAGCTGCCAGCCTCACTTCGTATAACATTACAATTTGTCGCTATCGCATTCATTGCGTTAGCTCCTTCCGGTGAAACTTCGAACAGCCCTTGCGGTGAAACTGACTTTTAACACGAAAGTGTTTTATGCCGGGGTCCACCAAGATTTGAGTGATGTATTTCCGTCACGGAAATGACGTCGAAAAAATACGCATTATCAGAAGACGGAAAAAAGTTCCATCAACGGGAGTCAAACCTACGACCTCTAGGTCCGCGACAAACGATGCCGGGCGCGCTATCCACTGCGCCACGGTGACATACTTTGCAGGCTTCAAAACCAAGCCTTTTATATCTACCACTGTCCTCTCAGAGTGCTCTTGCTAAGAGAAGCAATGCATTATGACCGTGAAATGCACGATTAGTTTCTTCAAAGCGTTGTTACTCCGCGTCCATCCCATTCGGCGTGTTTCGAATAGTAAACGTGCAATTTTGCTGACGCATTAACACACTGCCAGGTGACGACCTTACCCCTAGCATCCGCACTGGTAGCATACGTCCATACCGAGAATAGCTGTGCGACGCGCGAGTGCGCCGCGTGGACGTAACTCCGCGTCCCTAGCCATGTTCCTAGCTCGCCCCGTGAAAAATCGCAGCCGGCCAACGGGGAAGATACGACGCGCGTTGCGTTTCTCTCTGGACGGGCAGCGTTGTTCAATAACTCTAGCATGCCACGAGTAGGCGACCTTAGCCCAAGTACGGCGCCTAATCATTGACGCTCTTCTGGCTGTCACACCGCTTTCACCGTGCAGCTACCACAACCATCTATGACCACAAGGGTTTCTTTAATCATTCATCATATACGTTATTCGTCGGGATACAGATGTACCATCAAGAGTCAACGTGGATGCATCCACGTTAAAGGGTGCCATAGGTGTCAACACACCAATATACATTGTGCAAGCTCTCTTATATCAATGTGCAGTAAACATTCGACTACTTCTGTAGGGACACGTTTCACTTTCGTGTTATACCAATTCCTATGACGGAGGGATCAACCATGCTTTTTTTCATCAATCGCTAACCGCTAACGCGGCTCACGACAGAAGACGCGACTTTCGCATGGCTTGGTGAACAAGAGGATGGATTCAGTGAACTGCGGAAGTGCCTTTAAAGTTAGCCACTTCTTGTGAATTTTGACTGGGAAACGGAAACAGATATCGACACAGATGCAAGCAAGTTAGGTCTCGGGGCCGTACTCATTCAATGGCAAAAAGGACAACAACGAGTCACGGCGTACGCCAGTCAGCTGAGGTGAACTAGTAAGCGATAGAGAAAGAATGCCTATCCGTAATGTGGGCTATCACCAAATTTCGGCCATATTTATACGGTAGGCCTATTCGAGCTATAAGCGACCATCATTCACTATGCTGGTTGGTTAATCTCAACGACCCGTGGGGACGGGTCACAAGATGGTGTCTGCAACTACAGGAATACGATACCACGGTTGTGTATAAGTCCGGTTGCAAGCACAGTGATGCTGATTGCGTTTCACGTGCCCCGATTAAGCCTGCTGCCTCTACTTCATCCGAGGACAGAGAGGATTTTGCGTTCTTGATACCTGTAACAACGTCGGAGACAGCGTAACATCAGTCATCTGATCCGAAGCCACTCCCAATTATCATGTATTTATCAAGTACCTAAAAGGGCAGTCTGTGGAAGTTCCACGAGCTTTTACCCGTTGTTTCTCAGCGTTCGTTCTCCGAAACGACGTCCTGTACAAAAGGAACTTTGAAAACAATACAGTGACATTCCTGCTCGTCGTCTCTTCATTTCTGCGACAAGAGATTTTCGAGGCTTGCCACGGCGATCCACCAGCAGGACACTTTGGAGTAAGCGGGACGTTAGCACGCATCCGCACTAAATACTACTGGCCGAAGTTACTCAGCTCTGTCCGACACTACGTCCGAACTTGCCGGGACTTCCAAAGACGTAAAACCCCACAGTTAAAACCAGCAGGTCTCCTTCAACCCAAAGAACCGCCCGGCACCCATTCGCACAATTTGGAATGGACTTACTGGGCTAAATTCCAACGTCGTCGTCGGGGAAGTGGTGGATCATACCATCTAATCAGATATGCCGAGAAAGCGTCTCTTGCTAGAGGAACAACCATTGAAGTAGCCGAATTCTTAACCACCAACATCGTACTGCGATATGGAACTCCTACGGTGCTGATCAGGAACCGCATTTACGGCCGACCAAAGAAAGTATATTATAAAATCGACGCACACCAGCCAAACGAAAACGACGGCATATCATCCACAAGCGAATGGACTTGCTGAACCACTGAACAAAGTGATGGCTATGTTGTCGACGTACGTGGTCATAGAGCACCGTACATGGGATAAAATATTACAGCACGCAACATTAGCCTGTAACACCGCGATGCAAGCGACAACTCAAATGACGACATTCCAACTAGTTTTTTTAGCGGACGGTCACCACACCTTTAGATGCAACGTTACCTATTGACAAAACGTCCGGGGGATGACGCCGACATGGCTGCCGGAAACGCAGGCCTAGTATATATTCAGGTTAGTTTTTTCTCCTTGTTTATGCTAGACAATTTAAGAAATCGGCGCTAGATCTCACCGCTGTTCTTTGATGACTGCTTTGCGACATGTGGGCCTTACGCGCAAATGCTGTCGCGTGTGGACATGTGCTCAAAACGTTTTCGTTGTTATCTAGAGATGTAGACAAAAAATCCAGGCCCCCTAACATCGCAACAGGAGATGCAGACGTTTCAGACCATCGTGACAGTACCTTCGATGCAAAACTAACATAGTTTTGTTCAATGCAAACATCCAACATTACCAATAATATTAGCCGGAGATTTTAGTTATCCAGGTATAGACTGCGGGCATGCATCCCTATAGGCGGTACAAGGAGAAATGAATGTATAGAATTACTTGATACACTCATTGTTTAACATGACACAAATGGTTTCTCTCCCTACACGTGGAAGTTCTGTTCTGGATTTAGTGCTCATTAATGAACCTCAGATATGCGTGTCCATGTTACTAGAATGTACCAGTGACCACAATATGCACTGCGAGGCCACGATAAAAATCGTAAAGCCAGAAAATTAAAACGAATTATTGTACGACTCCAAACTAAGTGACGTAGAGCAGCTTCTGTCCGACTTGTCATCTCTCTCTGATAATTTTCTCACCAGCTTTTATTGTTGTGACACTAATGAAAACTGGCGAATGGTTTATGAGAAACTCTTATCACTAAAAAACTAATACATTCCTACAATCGGAATCACATCTTCGACTCACATTTAGTGGTTCACCTCGCATTTCAAGCGGTGCATCAACGAGAGAAAACGCTTGCATTCTATAGCAAGATTCACGGGCAGTGATGCCGATTGGGAAGATGACAGAAACTATGCAAAGTAATGCAACAAATAAATAGAAATGGTTAATGACAAATTTTTAATGGAAATTTACCTGCGCTCTTAATTAGCAATACTAAGTGGTAAATCCTAGGAATTCTTCTGTACAGTCAATTCATCTAACTAAAGACGATATGCTCTTGCACTGTCACAGGCTGCAGAAGAACTGAACTTTTACTTTGGATCCGTTTTCACTGAGGAAGAGCCTATTTCTGCAAATATAAAATTTGACTCCATTGACGCCAGAATGAATGACATCGTGATCACTCCAGAAGGTATCGAATCACCTATTGAACGTCTTGCACACTACTCATCACCTGGACCAGTTGGTATATGCCCGAAGTTACATAAGACTGCTAAGCTGGTCATATCCCTTGATTTGTGCCTTTATTTCAGCAATCGATTGATACTGGATGTGTGCCTGACACATGGAAAATCGCTCGCGTAACGCCAATGTTCAAACCTGGTGATTCATCCATGCCATCACATTACAGGCCCATTTCACTAACCAGCGTACCTTGCAAATTACTAGAACACGTCATATAATTTGCAGTAATGAAGTACTTAACTGAGCATAACTACTTTATTCCTAACCAACATGGTGTTTTCCAGCGTGGGCGTTTATGCGAAAGACATTTGTTCAAAATAATTACCGACCTCCATCATGCCATTCATGCGTGTACAACAATTGATGCTGTATTGATCGACTTTGCTAAAGCGTTTGGTAAAGGCAGTTAAGGTGGTATAGCTTCATCAATACACTCCCGTGTATTAATGAAACTAGACTACCTTAACATAAACCGAAACGCTATCGACTGGATAACTGAATTTTTGTGTAAGCGTTATCAATTCGTGACTGTAGCTTATTCTTCATCTACATTGATTCAAGTTAAATACGGTCTACCACAAGGCTCAGTACTTCGACCGTTATACTTTCTCATCTACATTAACGACACTGTTAAAAACCTGACATCTACTACTCGACTTTTTGCCGACAATGGCGTGATTTATAGACAAATTACTAACCGCAACGACCACACTGCTTTACAAAATGACGTCAACAGTATTTCTACTTAGTATGTTCAATTACCATAGGTCGGCACTTTAAGGGAGTACTCACTCAAACTCACTCACCACAATTTTTTCAGCCTTCGCACTCACTCACGTTCACGCTCACGTCCACTCACACTCATGAGTACTCACTCACGTTCACACTCACCTCCACTCACACACATGAGTACTCACTCACGTTCACACTCACGCCCACTCACACTCATGAGTACTCACTCATACTCAACTCACCACGTTCAAATTAGTGTCAGTGAGTGTGAGTTGAGTGCACTCATGAGTGAGTGTGCCGAGCTCCATAGGTCGGCACTTTAAGGGAGTACTCACTCAAACTCACTCACCACAATTTTTTCAGCCTTCGCACTCACTCACGTTCACACTCACGTCCACTCACACTCATGAGTACTCACTCACGTTCACACTCACCTCCACTCACACTCATGAGTACTCACTCACGTCCGCTCACACTCATGAGTACTCACTCATACTCAACTCACCACGTTCAAATGAGTGTGAGTGAGTGTGAGTTGAGTGCACTCATGAGTGAGTGTGCCGAGCTATGTCAATTACAAATGAAAATTAACGCTTCTAAAACAAAAGTTATAACGTTTACGACTTCTACCAACGCCCCGCTAAATTCCTATCTGATTAACGCAATTCCATTAGAACACGTTTCATCAATAAAGTACTTAGGCGTGTACCTTTCCGCCGATCTGACTTGCAATGCCCACATTGATGCAATCACATCTAAAGCATCTAAAACCCTTGGATTCATTAGACGCCACTTACATCAAGCTAGCGGGAAGACGAAACTTACAGCATACACCTTCCTGGTTCGATCTAAAATAGAAGATGTCTCATTAATTTGGAAGCCACATCAAATATACTTAACAGTGTAAATGAATATAAGTATCTTGAAGTTGTCATCAACAGCACACGATCGCGGAATGATCATGTTCGCAGGGTATAAGTTAAAGCCAGTCGAGTGTTGAACTTCGTGCGACGCAATTTCAGAACCACACTCTCTGTTCCTAAACAAGTTCTTTACGTATCAAATACACGCCTAATCTTAGCATATGGTTGCACTTCCTGGCACCCGGGCACTAAGGTAAACATTGATGCGTTGGAGCGCATACAGAAACGTGCCGCCCGGTTTATGACACGGGATCACAACTTCACAAGAAGGTCAAGCGAATTTGTCAGTGCACTTGGATGGCCGTTACTGTCCTCAATGCGTAAATATACCACACTATGTCATTTCTTCTATCTGATAAATGACAAAAACGGGATCGATAAAAATCACTACATCAAATCCCCAACCAGCATCTCATCACGAGGGGACCATTCTTTAAAAGTGCGCGAATACTTTTGCAAATATTCTTTTTTTATAAAACCTACACACGAATCGAAAAATCTCCGGCAAGTATCGTTACCGCCCCTCACGCAGCGTTCCCTATACTTTTAACGCAGTATGTTGTTACATCGTTTTCTTTTCGTCTATTGTCAACGTTTTTCATTTAGCGAAGCGGAAATCTCCAGCCCACGTATTTTGTGCATATATCGTATGCTGTAATTTACCTATTTTGATTTCTTTTTGTTTTGTTTTGTACCAAGCAATTTATTTTATATGACATGTATGTACTTGTGATTTGTAAACCCCCCTTACAAAAATGCCCCTAGAAGGCGCTGTAGGTAAATGTACAAATAAGTGTATAACTAAATAAATGACCTTGATATCAGCGGCTATATACAAAGAGCAGAAGCAAGACAGCTGGCGCGACTGTTTGATATGCCGGATCACTGAAAGACCACGGCTATGGCGGCGCGCACACTGACGGCGGCTGGCTCAATGAATACATCCTATGCTTAGTGAACACCTCTTGTGCGCTCAGTTGACAAGATATCGTTGTACTTCGCGGTACACGGGCAAAACACAGCAACGCTTCGCGAGTGTAAAGACGCTAATAAGTAGTCGCTCAGCTGTCAGCTTCAAAATGGCTGAAACGAGAAGCAGCGGCTACCCACGAGACGTTCCCGCAGCGGTGCCGACGATAGACGTAAGAGGTGAGGAGAATTTCAGTGTAGTTCTTAAGTAGCACGTGTAAATTGGTAAATGAAAAAAAAATGTCGTAAGTTTCGAAAGTAAGCTAGTAGATCTTGAAGATAGAAGTAGGCGTAGCAACCTGATTGTTTTTGGTATACCGGAAACAACTAACGAAAATCCCGATGAACTCTGTAAAATTGTGTTGAAAGGTGTGTTTGCCGATATCTTGGAAATACAAATATCGTCTGCTGAAAGAATTCACCGAATTGGCCGCAAATAACTACGTAAGCCTCGTCCTGTAATTATGAAGCTTATTGATCACAGCAACAAGGTAGCTGTGCTAAAAAAGTGCTTTAAACTAAAGGCTACAGGCATCTCGATTTCTGATGACTTGTTTGAAGTTACAAGATATAAAAGAAGAAAGCTTTGGGAAAGCACGGCGGAAAATCGAAGAGCAGGTGAAAAGTGCAATTAATCTACGACAAAATCCGAGTTGACGGTGTTCTCTTTTTCTGGGATGCAGACCATGAAGAGCGTGTGCCACTTCAGGGGAATTTTGTTAAAAAAATCCCAGCAGTGAAACGAAGCCCAATCGGGCAAACTACATCGCTGCATCCAGTTTAATGCCCGCAGTATCCTTAATAAACTTGATGACTTGGAAAGTACCATTTTAACACATTCCCC
>JALIZH010032133.1:0-18193 GCA_030522465.1 Rhipicephalus appendiculatus
ACGAACAGATTGCTGCACTGGGAGATATGTGTGTCAGCAAGCCGTCGTTGACACTGTCAGCAAAAGAATTAGCGTATCTGCGCATGCCTTGAGCTTTGACGATATTGTTCCCTTTGTTGACTATGATCACGTGGCTGCGACTCGTCGGGCGAGTGCATAAATATACTCTGCTTTCTGAGAAAAAAACTATGTTGGAAGCTAGCGCCCTGTGTGTCTCTATGTGCTTTCATTTTGTCCTGTCGTGCATGTGCGCTACAAAGAAACCGACGGGAGAAAGAGGCAGAAAGAAAGAAAATGATAGAAAGAAAGAAACAGATGGAAAATAGAGAGAAAGAAAGTGAAAGAAAGAGAGAAGTATAGAAAAAGAGATAAATAAATGGAATAAAGCCATAAAAATGTGCACACATACACAAAAAAAAATAAAGAGGGAAAGGGAGAGAGAGAAAACAAGCCATAGAAACGAAGGGAAACAGAAAAATGGAGAGGAATAAAAGGAATGGGGAACGTGAAAGGATAGAGAGGCAGAGAAAGAGAGAGGACGAGAAAGAATACAAGAAAGAAAGAGCAAAATAGCAGAGTGATGCAAAGAAAGCGAAGAAAGAAAAATAAAGAGAAACAAAGAAGGCCAACCAGTAGCGCTCTTCCTTCAGACTTTGGCTTCACTAGTGCGAAGCTGCCATAATTCGTCAGTGGTGCCGGCGTCATTGCGGAATTGTCGGCAAAGAACGGGCCGATGACGCAGCATGACTGGCTCATGAACAAGACCCTTGCGGATGGCTACACCGCTCTCGAGAACACATGCTGCGCAGAAACTGCAATTACTTGCCCACGGCATCATTCTTGCACAATACAATACTCAGAGTTTCTACAACGCGTGCTGGCGGTGTAGGTATTGACCTTAATTCTCAACTGCGTTTGCCATCCGGACTCTCACGCAAGTTCGCTGAGTCGCATGTGGTTGCGTGTGACATTTACGAGTACGTATTCTTATCTCGATAGGGTGGACAACAATGTGATGATTCCAATGAGATATTATTTTCCGGTATTCTCGCTTATTGAGCAGGAGCAGAAGTTCTGCGCACGCGCTGTTTGCGAAAGGCAGCGTTCTTCCGAACGCAACGTCATTACGGACGCTACGCACGCAATACTGAAACTTCCTATTATAAATCGGAGTCGATTATATATTCACGCGGTCATGATGGTGAAGATGGAGGCAGTCGGGGTGTTCAAGATGACACTTCTTATTGGCCAAGCGTGCGCCTGGGCAAGGAAAACTGAAGGTAGAAGTAACACAAGTACAAGTAATACACACGGCACACTGATCGCGTTAATCACATTCGTCGGCTGTCGCTAATCTACTCATCCGTGAAACGTGTCAGCTTTTATGCATGTCTTATCGAACCTTGCAACGCTGCCGACACTGACAACAGTTTAATCGTAACTTCCGAAGCAGAAACGTTATCGCTATGGTTCCTCAGTGCAGAACCCTAAGCATTCAGCGGCTTATAGTCAGTGATATAACGTGGCCACACATTTCAAACGCACATACCCAGCGTCACATACACTCTGATCACTGCGGCTCTGACGACGATTTTCCATCAGGATTGCACAGAACTTTTATCAGAGACGCTCTAACGTAAAGTCAATGTCACGTCCATTCCGCAGTTCTGGACGACCATACTTTTAGTTCCTACTCCAACAGGGCCAAGACGAGGCAACATTTTCTAAACATAGTAATCAACGCCTCTTCTTGTTTACTACTCAAGTAACTTCGCGAGAAAATAAAGGGAAGACGGATGATATAGGCACAATGTGAAAAGCTTTTACACGAAACTTTTATTTTGCTGACGGTATCATTGTATATGCACATACGAAGCGCCGGAAGGAAAGGCAAAGGGAGAAAGACAAACACGTTGCTATGCCCGGCCATACTGCAATATTTTGGACCCCACAGTCACCGGCAGGTGCAAGCACTGTGGGCCAGACAGCCGGATGTCTTCCATATGGTATGGGCCTGCCAGCTGAACACAGCCATTTCTCCCCTCCCCAACCCTACGCGAAAGGACTGGGAGGCGACGCTGCTTAGCTGCTCCGACCTCAGGGCCCAACAGGCCCTGATTGCGCGAGCGAAAAGCAGCGGTATTGTCCAATAACGTCCGGCACTGAGGATTTCACCTTGACTGTAGGTCCCTTTCGGGGGGCTCATACGCTCTCTTTTATAATAAAGTTTTTCACCACTACCACAAGAGAGAAAGACACCATTAGTAGTGTCACAAATGAGCATGTGAACCGCCCTCAAAAGCGCGTCATAACAGACGGCGCCAGGCGATCACGCGCCGCGATTCAAGGCGCCAGCAACGGATCGCTTCTCCAAAGCGTACACCACCGCACCTCCTCCATAGACAACGCGCACCGTGAAAGCGAACACCAGGCAACATCGAGAGAATTCGAGAAGCCAACGCGGCGGCCACCGGCGCGCGTCCGTCTACATAGTAGAACCTACTAGAAGGATTTACCATGTTCCCTGGCTTTCGCTGTGCTGCGCCCACGTGAGTGGTGTGGAACGTTCGCGAACTCAAGCGCGACCAGGTAGAAGCGGGTGATGACGGAGAGTCAGGTCGGTTGGTGAAGAGCGGCTAGAAGAGCCATGTAACGGGCCAACGACGGAGGGGAACAACAACCAGCGCTGGAGTCTCCGTGTTTCCTAGAAGAGAAACATTCGGACGCATTTGAAGACTTGGTGGGCCGGACATCTTCGGTGAATATTTTAAGGACCATAAGTGTTCTAAAGATTTTGTAAAATATAACGTATTTGCAGCGCGATTGGTTTGTTTGTCCCCGCTGTCCTAATCATATTGTGAGTTATATAGTGAACCGACTTGCCGAGTGTGTCTGAATGTACATGTGTATGTAATGATTGCATTGCCTTAATTAAGAATATATTCTGTTGTGTTGTCAACTCTTGGCTCTGACTCGGTCTTTGGACCACAACCGGTCGTTCGCTGGCGCAATAAAAGGACCTACCCTCTCAATTGTCCGAGCTTTCGTGGTGCGTTTCGGGAGGCCGATACGTGAGCCCTTGGAATCCGCCCGGCGATTGCCTTCCCACCTACGGGATTAGTGACAATTATTCTGGCGTCCGCGACAGGACCCTTTTCGTGCACAGTGTGTCCAAAGTAGGGAGGAAGAGCCTTGAGTCGTTTACAGTGTCCATCGTAAACCGTGCTGTGTGTCGCATCGCGTTCTCGCTAACCTGTGTGCAGACATCGTCCGAAGTTAGGCAGATATTTTGTGCACGCGGCTAGGTTTCGTTACGGGCATCGTGGATCTTGAGAAGTTAGTTGCCCTTGGTGAGAAGATGGGTCTCTGTAGAGCCGAACACCGAAAGTTGGGTTAGCCAGAAGGAAAAAAGAAGAAAGAGAGAAGGCGAAAGAAGAAACAGAGGCGCAAGAGAGACAGATGCAAGCTGAGATGGCTGAGAGAGAAAAGCAACGGCAGCACGAGATAGAGCTCGAACGACTCCGTTTGCAGCAGCGCATAGAAACTCCCGACCAGGCTAGAGTCGATAGTAGTGAGAGGGAAGATACTAGCTTCCGATTGAACCCAAGCAAGCTGCTTGTGGCCTTCGACGAAAAGAAGGATGACCTTGATGCTTACCTGCACAGGTTCGAAACGATTGCGAAAAGCCAGAATTGGCCGGAACACCAATGGTCAACTGCCTTGAGCACATGTTTGAGTGGCGAAGCCCTGAGTGTATACATTAGGCTGGCGCCAACCGATGCGTCTAATTACGCCAAAGTAAAAACTGATGTGCTGAAGAGATTCAGATTTACTCTAGAAGGCTTCCGAGACAAGTTTCGAACTGGAAAGCCAGCTGATGGGGAGACTGCTACGCAGTACGCCGCGCGACTGAGCCACTATTTCGACCGGTGGATCGAACTTTCCGACACAGCACATGAGTACGGTGCGCTTAGAGAGCTCCTGATTAAGGAGCAAATTCTCGTCAGTTGCCACCCGAGCCTGTCGCTGTATCTGAAAGAAACGAAAGCCAAGTCACTCGAAGGACATGCTTGAATTGGCGGATGAGTTTTTGGACGCGCAAGGCGGCACGAATCTGGCCAGAGTCAAAAATGAAGCTCCCGTGGATGCAAAAAAATCGGCGCCTCAAGAATAGAAAAAATTCCCCCAGAAGCTGTTCAAAGATGTTACTTGTGTAACCGATTGGGTCATCGAGCTAACAATTGTCGGTCGAACATTACACGTCCCAGTGCAACGAAATGATCCAAGTGCGGGCGAACTGGACACAAAGCCGACGTATGTCGCAGCGGAGGTAAAGACGTTCCCCAAGTATCCTGTGTGTATGCGCCGCCAAAAATTCAAAAAGAAGACATCAGCGACGGCTGTGTGGAGCTCAGAAGCAGAAAGAAAATTCCGGTCGTCAATGCTGTCATGGCTCCACACTCAGAATGCTTGGTTAAGGGAATGCCTGTGCTTGCCGGAAGAATGGCGGGAAAGCGTATTACCGTGTTGAGAAACACCGGTAGCAGCACAGTTATAGTGCGAAAGGACTTAGTCCTCGACAGCGAACTCACGGGTGAAACCAGCATGGTTTACTTGGTCGACGGTTCGGTCCGGATGCTTCCTCAAGCCAAGGTCGAGGTCGAGACGCCGTACTACAGTGGCAGAGTTACTGCTTTATGCATGGCCAATCTATTGTACGACCTTATCTTGGGAAACATCGAGGGAGCTCGATCACCAAATCACACAGAACACCTGGCAGAGGAGCCGGAGATCGAAACACCATCGATGCAAGAACCTCAATGCGAAGCGGCCGCACCGCAGCTGAAGAGAATACCATGGCAGCTGTCACCCGAGCACAAGCCAAAGCTCAACCGAGGCCATTTCAGCCCCTTCCCGCTCCCCCACTCCGAAGAGGATCCGGCTCAGAACTACGCTGAAGAACAAAGACAAGAAGAGACCAAGAACCCACACGGCACGCCAAGTCCGGCGGATCTCCCGTTCAGATCCATAAGTCCGAAGCCGAGTAGGGGCATCCGCCGGACCAAAAACAAATGTCCCTAATCGGATGTCCCAAACGGGACACCCACAGGACCTAAGCGGTACTTACGGTGTTGGACATATATATGTTTTACCCACGCAAATCCACGGCCGAACGTCCAATGGACTTACGGAAAATGCTCCAATGCGGACGTTCGCAGTTCTTGTGATGATATACTTGATCTTTGAAATTAAAACACATTTTACTTTACATTAGTGCTTCGCATGGTCGAACTGCATCTACGGGGGCAGCAGCTAGTAGCGCCACATTGAGATCCATACTGTGTACGAATTTAAAACAATTTTTTGCTGTGAAGCACGCTCCAGAAACTGCACACGCATAAGTTGGTAAAACTGCATAATTCTGTGCACGGTAATGTCGCATGCGGATGATGCCATTAAGGAAGGAATAGTTCCGGGATGCTAGCACACGCGAAGAATTATATGCTACCGTCTGGGAGCTGGGACCCGGAAACAATATTTTTTTTTCTGGCATCCGCGGAGGGCATCGCGGCTGTTCCATCTCACCGAAGCTCACCTGACACCTTTTCTTTCGCGCGCTTCCCGAGGAGAGAGGAATGCCGCCGCGCTGGCGGGCTTCGGTTACGGCGGCGCTCCGGCGGGCGCGTCGGCGAGCGCCGCGCGGACAGTCTGCACCACGACATAATAAACCAAGCTGCCTGGATATGCCGTCGGCATTATGCTCTTAAAAGTAAGTATTGTTCGGAAATATGTTGTTTTGCACGCCCTTTTTTATGTTAGTCGCGCGTTTTCGCGTGTGTGGCCCCCAGCCTATGTGGCACGAAATTTGATTTCGAAACGAAACTTTAGTGCCTGCAATCGCGTCTAGCTGGTATGCATGTGTTTGAAGCGTGAGTTTCCCATGAGCAGAGCAATTTGATTGGAAATATATATATATATATATATATATATATATATATATATATATATATATATATATATATATATATATATATATATATTTCCAATCAAATTGCCTGCTCATATATATATATATATATATATATATATATATATATATATATATATATATATATATATATATATATATATATACACAGGAAAAATATATATACGCTTCTAAAAAAACTGTTTATTGGTGACGTTTCGATCGGAGACCGATCTTCATCAAGACGAAATTTACCAGGCTCCGATGCGCTTTTATATCATCGCCGGGCCGAGAGAAAGGGGAAAAAAATAAAAAAGAAAAAAAAATATATAAAAAAGAAAAAAAAATGGGAGAAGAAGGGTACATACTGATAAGTGATCACCCGACCACGTGCGCGTATTTCTACATACGCATAGCACCTGTATTTTGGGAAAAAAAAATAAAGAGGTGCAGAAATAAACGACTGGCCAAACAACCAACCCCGTGCACATAGACATACAGACGTCTTTTCTGGAGGAAAAAAAGAAAGAAAGAAAGAAAAAAAAACCGAAAACAGAAGTGGAATGTTAAGTACATTCCTGTGGACCCCCGGCACATACTAAGATATACGAACAAGACATGTTTCAAAGAAAAAAGTGAACACACCAAAAATATGTAGATTTACATGGATGGTCCAGGTGGGCACGTGAAGCACATTCCAGTGGTACATTGTGAAGTTTCACTGCTCAGGCTCACCCCTCATCTCCTCCCAGAGCTTGAACACAACAACAAAGTACATTCCTTTCGTCCATTGTCACGTCCCACCTATTCTCCCCCGCCCCTCCTTAGTTGCTCTTGAAGCCTAGAGGTGGGGGGGGGGGTCGGGTTTGCGTTTCTACGATCTCCGGTCTGTGGCTCAAGAATGTTTGAGAAGAAAATGGAGAGTGTTTTTCAAATTTTAGCCGTGAGGGTCAAATATGTCACTCAGTCGGTTGTCCGCAGAGTGATTTCATTGTAGGGGGGGGGGGATTTTTTGAAAGTTGCCCACCCTTCTCGGAATGCGCGTGCAGATGTTGCATGCCCGACAACGTGCTCCGGGCGATATCCGAAAAAAATACCAATAAAAAAAAGGAGAAAGAAGTTTGGGTAGGATCATTATTATCCTGAATCTTCCAGAGCGCGGATTGAAGACAGTATGCCCGGAGTGATATTTAGACCTGCCTTTAATGTATCAAATTTATAAATCATATATGATTCGCGATGTTCACGCTCCCATGTACTGGAGAAACCGCTTTGTAAGAGTGTAACCTTGATGGAATCAAACGGGTGGTTTTCGGAGTTTATATGCCGAGACAGCGGCAGATCCGGAAGCGAATGAACATGAAAACGATGGTTATTGAAGCGGGTGCGGAAGGCCCTGTCAGTCTGACCTATGTATTGAATACTGCATATTCCGCACTCGAGAAGATATACTACATTAAAACTGTCACAGTTAAGGTTTGAGTGAATGGAGTATTTGAAATTGGAATGGGTGCTTTCAGCAACGTTGGTTACCTGTATGTGCTTGCACACCTTGCAGCGGGGCTTGCCGCATAGCTGACATCCAGTTATAGGTGTCTTATCGTTTTTTGAACGAACAAGATAATCCTTAATGTTTTTGGGGCGTCTATATACAACTTGCGGAGGGGAAGGGAAAATTTTCGATAGCCGTTCACTCTGTTGTAAGATGTTAAAGTGTCTCTTTAGAATTTTGTTTACGTTAGGGGAGTTGCTCCCAAATGTTAGAACCAAGTTTTTCCGTCCCTCTTGTTTTAATTCTTTCTGCTGGTAAAGTAGCTGATGGCGATCTAGGTTTGCCGCTTTATGTATCGCGTCGTTAACTATAGAAGGAGGATAATGTTGCTTTGCAAGTACGTTGCGCAAGTTCTCTGCGTTGGCCTCAAAGTCTTCGGGGCGGGAGCAAATTCTTTTGAATCGGTGGGCCTGCGAGTACGGGATGGACGTCTTGCAGTGACGAGGGTGACATCTATCGAAATGAAGGTATTGCTGCCTGTCTGTAGGCTTTTTTGTAAACGTTAGTAGTTAATGACCCGTCTTTTACCTTTACGTGGACGTCTAGGAAATTTATTTCAGTTGTTGAGTATGCATAAGTGAATGTTATGTCTGGATGAACTTTGTTGAAAGATTCTATAAAATTTATTAAGCTCTCCTGCGTATCCGTCCAAATAATAAAAATATCATCTAAGAAGCGTCTGTAAAGAAGTGGCTTAATTTTCTGGGTTGATAGAAACTTAGTTTCAAGATCATTCATAAAGATGTTTGCGTAGTTAGGTGCCATACGAGTCCCCATAGCAGTGCCATTTATTTGTAAATAGTATTGGTTATGAAACTCGAAGCTGTTGAGTTGAAGAACCAGCTTAGCAAGGGTTTCAATGGCTATTGGGTTTGGTGATTCATCACATTTATGCGCACTATAAGACTCTACTAATGTTTTGATGCCGTCACTATGCGGAATATTGGTGTACAGGGAAGTTACATCAGAGTTACAAGGAAGGCACCATCAGGGATTTTTACATCTTTGATCGTCCTAATGAAGTGGTTGGTATCACATAGGTAGGAGGGGTGTGTAGGCGGTATGTTCTTAATTAAGGAGTCTATGTAACTTGATATTGGTTCGGTGAGGGTACCTCTTCCTGAAATTATTGGTCGGCCGGGGTTTCCTTTTTTTGTGTATTTTCGGGAGCATATAAAACCGTCCTGGTGTGGCACGTGCTACAGTAAGCGCCCTAGAAAGTTTGGGATCTAACTCTCCGAGCTCTACCAGATCATGGAGTGCGGTGGTTATTATTGCTTGATGTTCTAGGGTTGGATCTTTATCAAGTGGTTTGTAGAAAGAGGTGTTAGTTAATTGGCGGGTGCCCTCTTGAATATAGTCGGATTTATTTAATATTACAATCCCGTCCCCCTTTATCCGCTGGTTTTTATGACGATATCTGTTCGATCACTGAGTGCCTTAAGTGCTTCATACTCCCTTCCTTGAGAGGTTTTGGGCTGCTGCCGGTCTGTGTGTGTTATATTCCCGCAGTATGTCTTTTTGGACGGCTTCGATGTAGGTATCTAGATGCCTCTCCGGCTGAGAGCTTGGTGTCCACTGTTGCCTTGAACTAAAAGGTATTATGGCAGTGGTTTCCCTCTGGGGTTTGTCGAAAAAGTATTCCTCTAGGCGAAGATTGCGTGCGAAGTTATCGAGGTCTTGTAATAAGGAGAACTGATTGTATCGGCCAGTAGTGGGGCAAAATGTGAGTCCGCGGGAGATTACTGCTCGTTCATGACCACTAAGTTGAACGTTATGGAGGTTAATTATGTTTTCTTCTACGTTGTTTTGTGTGTTAGTAGTGCCTCTCGGACGGTCCTTAGAGCTTTTATGAGTGCTACCAAGTTGTGGCACAACCACTGGTTGTGGGCCCTCTGGATTGCCTATGTAGAGCTCGCAGGAGTACGGAAGTTTATCCCTTGCCATTTTCTTCTCCTTAATTGTCAGGATTTCCTCTGTCCTCTTTCTCTCAAAACGTTCTAGTTCAGCAACTTCTATAGTGGATAGGGTAGTATTAAATCTAGCTTGACGTTCCGCCGCCCTCAGAGACGCGAGCACCCTTTCACAGCGCGCCACAACGAGTTCGGTTAGTTTTAGTGAAGCAGATTTCAGAATTAGGTTACAATTTTCGGTTTCCTCTTCGTCAAAGTCATGCATTGACGGCTTAAATGATAGTTGTATGTCCTGAGGGGCGATACCATATCGCAAATAAGTTTTGAGGCTTCGCACATGCAGGTCATGGCGTACACGTTTATCAACAATTTTTCTTAACCTAAGAAAATGGGGTGTCTGGGGTATAGCACGCGCGTCGTCTGTGGGGGGAGGTGGTCAATGGGTTAGAGTGACCGGATTGTCACAACCTAGTAGAGCCACAGTATTTCCGGAGATCGTACCTTTTTGAGGAGGGGGCAGATGCTTGTTCCCTGTGTGCTGGAGGGGAGCCCGATTGCTCGCAGTCTCTTTGTGGTCGGTGGCGGGCCTGCTGAAGTGGACGTGCCGTGCTCGGGTTGAGTTGACCGTCGTGCAGTGACGGGTTGCAGAGACCTTGATTTTGAATGCCTTGGTTCTCTGTCTCGGGGCCGTTGAGATGGTTTCCTTTCCCCGGCCGTTGGTGCGGCCGTCTCTGCATTCCGAGTTGGTGGTGAAGTGGTCGAATTCGACGACGCGGTCGCCGTGGACTCGGTGCGTACAGGATGGGGTCTTTTTGCCTGTTTTTTCGATGAATGAACAGGTGCTGTGATGGCCCGTGCGGTCCTTTGTGCGGGTGCTTGGTTGCCCTTTGCCCGAGTACTTGACTTTAGCGCCTGTGCGTAAGATGGACTCGCTGGCGACGGCTGGTTCCCTTCAACGGTGGGCACGTGGTCCCTCCAGACTCCTATGTGGTCCCTCCGACTACGAAGGAGCACACTGTAGAGGTTCCACGCAAGTAGAGATACACCTGCGAAATTCGGGTGTAAACCGTCCGCGGCCAGCACCATTTGTGGCGGGAAGTGGTGGATGGCATGATCGATGAAGAACGCGTTCTGGCGGCTTTTGCACAAGTTAGCAAGCCAGCAATTAAAACGATGTGCCTGCCTGTTAAAGTGGTTAACTTGCCTCCAATTGGGATGCCGGAGGCGCGTGTTTACGCCTCGAGGCAGCACCAGGGTGGCAAATATGGTGCCAATATCTGGCCTTTCGCTCTTAATAGAGTCCAGGAGCGCGGCATACTTCCCGATGGCTATGTGGGCATTCGCTCTGGCGAGGTCATTCGTCCCGACGTGAAGTATCAAAAATGGAGTACCTCGTGGTACAAAGTCCAGCAGTCCGGGAATGTCATCGATTTGGGCACCAGGCTGCGAGATGAATGCAGGAGATTCGGTGCTTGAAGGGTTGAAGTGGTTGTGCACATGCCTCATCTGCGAATCCCCCCAACACGGCACAAGTCGGAGACTGTTGAGGGGAATTTCCAGGTTACTTGTTTTCGAGAAGCGTGGACGGCAGCCATTGTACATTAATACGTAGATTATGAAGAGTCTGGCTTCGGTTGCCGTAGAACAAAATAGGAAAAATATATATACGCTTCTAAAAAACTGTTTATTGGTGACGTTTCGATTGGAGACCGATCTTCATCAAGACGAAATTTACCAGGCTCCGATGCGCTTTTATATCATCGCCGGGCCGAGAGAAAGGGAACAAAAGAAATAAAAAAGAAAAAAAAATATATAAAAAAGAAAAAAAAGGGAGAAGGGTACATACTGATAAGTGGTCACCCGACCACGTGCGCGTATTTCTACATACGCATATTACATGTATTTTGGGAAAAAAAACAATATATATATATATATATATAGTCAAGAAATGAAGGAGCACACTTACGAAAATGGCATATTTTTTTTATGGTTAACGTTTGGCCGCGGCACGGCCTTCGTCAGAATGAAAGTGGTTAGGTTCATTCTGACGAAGGCCGTGCCACGGCCGAAACGTTAACCAGTAAAAAAATATGCAATTTTCGTAAGTGTGCTCCTTCATTTCTTGACTATATGTGCACCGGACCCACAGAACTTTCTTTTGAATCATAAATATATATATATATATATATATGTATATATATACACGCACTAATTAAAACTGGAAAAAGCCAGTCCGCATGTGTAGTCGTGTGTTGTTTGTGTGAGTCCGACGCCTATGTGGCGGGAAACTTGAAAACGAAATGAAACTTTACTGCTCGCGCTCGCGCCATATAGAGGTTTTAGCTCGGTGTTTAAGGTGGAAGGATGAGAATTTTCCTTTTTTTTAGGTATGCAGAAATTCATAAGCTGAAAATTATTATCCTTTAATTCCCGAAATTGTGCCGTCCACTCATTTGTGTGAGCTTGTGACAAAGAAATTCCATTTGGCTTTTCATCAATAAAGCTCAATTTGCAGAGAGCTATTTAATTCTCCTCTCCTGTTCAGCGTATCGAAATGACCATCACCTTGGAAATTCAAGTTGCCGTGTGTTTGATCTCCTCTGTATGTCGACGATTTTAGATGTGAAGCATCTTATGGCGAAGCTTAATCCGGTGGTGGTGTGCGGCGTGACCTCCCTTACTGCGCATGCGCAAACCCTTTCAAAAAAAAAAACAACCTCCTCTCCCCCTCTCTCTCCTCTAGGCATCCCTCCCCCGCGGCATCCACACCCTCACTGCGCATGCGCGTCCCCCCTCTCTCATCTCTCCTACGCTCCCCCCCCTCTCTCCTCTAGGCATCCCTGCCCACAGCATCCACACCCCACTGCGCATGCGCGTCCCCCCCCTCTCTCTCCTCTCCTACGCTCCCCCCCTCTCTCGCCACACGACGCAGACGCAGGCAGCGTCTGCTAGCGAGTTTCTTGGTTGAAAAAACCGACTGCTCGCGCTGCACAACCGTTCACTGTCCATCCCGTATATATGGCAATGGATCTTGACCTCCAATGTGGTGCCGGTGGGAGATTTCTCCTGTGCGTTGTTGAACAATAAAAATTCGCAGCGTGCGCGTTAACTAAAAGCGCACTGCGGGTCTCTGTGTCCAGTCGGAGTCTTCTGTCTCTCATTGCCCATTAGCAGCGATTGGCATGTTCCAGCAGGAAACACCGGTCCATCACTGCGTGCTTTGCGCCTCCTCTGTTTTCTCTCCTGCGCAACGCTGCGATAGCGCCAGCGTCAACGCCACCGCCAGTGTAAGCGTTAGCGCCCGCTGCTTCACATCTACACATGGTTCCCTTTAGCGGGAGATGGTGTAATTTTTTTTCTGCTCAGCTGCTGTGATTCGGCTGGTGGTATAATTTCAACATTTTCTCTCTGTGGAGCTTCACATTTTGTTGTTAAAAAGGCCGAGTCGTGACTCTACTTACGATAAAATAGTTTTAAATTTCTTCATTATAATATTCAAGTGCTTATCCTCACTTTCCCACAAAACCGTATTTTTTTCTTTCACTCTAAGCACTTTAGCCTGCCACATGACAAACCTCAGGTCAACTTTACAGCATATCTTCTAATAAATTCTGTTTCTCTATTAGGTCATTCCACCAGCGCCGTTTTGAAGTGGCACACAAAGTGGCATCTGTGAAGTTCTTGTGGAGATGAGTGACTGTGCGGACCAGGAAGTATCGGCTAATTAAGTCTTCATGTGGTGAATTCAAGTGGCGCACATCTCAAGCGCATACATGATGTGCAATCCAGCTTTGCGAGTTTTCTTCAACTGAACATTCATCATAAAAGGTAACGCATGCAAACAGGGTTGCAATAGAAGGGGAAAAAAACAAATGCCAGACTATCAACTGAAAGTGAGCATTGAAGTGGGAAAAAAGTATACACAAAATCTTATCTCCGCATGCGCAAGTATGGGGGCCCCCCAATCAAGCGCATATGCGGTTCCAATACGAGGTATAACTGTTCAGAATTTTCTTCTGTATGTTAGTGTTTGGAAGGTTGGTTCACGCATGCGCCTCCACTACTAACGATATGCCGGGCCTCAATCTTTCGACACATTTCTTGGTTCCTGTACCTGTGAAACACTGCGAACACACTTAATTTTGGCGTTCATTTGCACTCTAAACAATCTAAAGAGAGATTGGATGGTCAACCAATCTTGGACTGTTTCACCATCTGATTGGATTGGTGGTAAAAGACCTGTTATGCACCATTAGTTTCTGGTCAACACATTGTCCCATCCACTCTATGTGGAAGTGGCCACAACTAAAAGGAGCGTTCTATATCACACCAGTACTGCAGTCTGAGAGAGTGCTTTATTAAACACATACCAGTCCACCTTCTGTCTACAACCAGCTCATTATTCCTCTATATGGCAGTGCATATCGTACCTCGCTCATTGGCAGCCGTATCTGTTTCCTACTTTCTTTGGCCTGTGCGATAAGGAAAGGAGGTCAGGAACAGCAACGTCTCGCATCTTGTTACTGTTGTTTTCCATAACCATGAGCGGACTTGAAGAAATTGATTGCCTTAAGCGTTGTGCGACAGTGGCTGCTGCAACACAAGGATAATCTACCACTTACAGAACCTCTGCGGCGAAACGGGCGCTCATTTTATGAGCACACAGTTATGTGGGAGACGCCTAAGGCATGATATGGTAATTGTGTTTTTTACCTTATTAGAGTGTTTCGATGAGAAGTTTAGCAGAAGCATTGAAGACCCCGGGGAGGGCTGCCAGGATACGTGCTTCTCATAAAACATCAATTAAATATTCAGAAGTTGTATTATGCTATTCTGAGACAATTACTTGGTAAACTTCGACCCTGCTCTATTTAAATTATATTGTTACCCACCGATTCAAGTTCGTAACTTCTTCAAATATCAAGTAATTGTACACGTAAAGAATTACTTAATACGGTTACCTAAGGCGTCCTCTGAGAATTCGCCAGTCTTGAGAGGTTATAGATCACTAAAAATTTCGGCCACCTCAGAAACATTGCAAAGTTATGATTCCTGCACAAAAGTAGTGTTTCAACAGCGACTTCTATAGAAATCCTTTCCATATATATAAAGGCGAGACTTGTTGAATAGATGAAGAGAACGCGTCTTTCTGCGAAAAACAAGGAATTTGCATTGGTAAAAGCAGCGTTAACGTTGTTTTTTCGGCTGGCCATTAGCTTGCTGAGATGTTAATTATTTCTTCGACTGGCTATAAGCTTGGTGACATGTATACCGGGGTGCAGAGAAAGAATAAGCAGTTTATATACAATAGGTGGGCAGACATTTGTTTGGTAAAGCACATTAACAAATACACAGATTGTTGCACTGGTGGGCCTCTAGCTGTGGCCGTTTCTACATAGAGCAGAGAGGCCGTTGTGTTAATTAGAGAATAACTGAGCATAAACAGGCGTTAACCGGAGGCTCACCATCCAATTTTTCTTAAATTTTCAAGAGTGTAAATGAAGTGTTATACAGGACTCGAGAGTGAACAGACACGTGCAATGAATGCGGTCCAGAAACTCGGCAGTAGTGGAAAGCGCATACACGAGCCAAGCGTTGAAAAATATTCACATAACGAAGAAATGATATGCCTGAAGAGTTATCTCCCTCGTATACACGCCCGTGTGCCTGATTGCGGCATTCCCATATATGTACATGTGCAGATGGGTTTCGGTGTCTACATTCTTTTCCCCTCATCGCGGCCTTTCAGTTGACAGTATGAAATTGTTCTGTATTTTTCTCTTCTTTTATGTCTCTGTTTGCCCGCTTTACCTTTTATGATAAATCCAACTCAACTTTAGGTAGCTTAAACTTCTCGTTGGAATAAAATAAATATTTCCGTTTTCCTCATAAATTTTTTTTCCAGTGAGTTTTATACAAATGCCAGAAAGTGCACTCAAACGCGATGAATTAGTTCTAATCGCAGAATTTCTTTATGGGACTGCGTCCCAACGTCAGTTGTCGCGCTTTTTTCCCACGAAGTGTTTTTAGTGCTCTTCTTTACACACTACCATCACTATTGTCACTATTTCTTTATATGTATATGTGTTGCATCGTAAGTGCATCATTTAAATTCATATTCTGCAATGTCAGCATTGTTTTCCCTGTGAGTTGTATTTTAATCCCACAGTTTGAATGTTACTTCATACTGTTGCTGAGCTGTGTCGCTATGTACGTAGCCTAATTATGTTTAAAAGACTTTTAATTACTTGTTCGTAATATGCCATTTGCATTTTGGTTCCCTAATAAGCTACATTCGAGCAACCATGGTCTTGAACCAGAGCCACGTTTTCAAGGTGCCACCATTACAAATTGCCGAAGTTGTATGCTAGAAGCTATAAGTTGCTCTTAATTCACAGTTTTTCTTTCAGTTCGCTATGGAAATTTGCGGTTCTGTCTGCTTCCTCAGCACAAGCGATTGGTTTTGTCAGTTACATTCTAGTTGCACAGTTCTAGCAGTTTTAGGTTTTAGAGTTTTGCAGCCCTTTTGTGTAACATTGTTTTGCTTGCAAAAGGTTTCTTTTATTTATATAATCATAAGCTATAGTTTTCGTTCCGACCCTTAAGATTTATTCAAGGGCCGAGATCAACAGGTTTTTACAACTTGTTACCCATTCTATGCAAGTACAATTGTGTATCTAAATGTCATCCTTTCTCGCTTGTTTCACAGGTGATTTTAAGTACTTGTTAAGTTTTCCACTATCATATTTTGGAGTGATGCTTTGTGTTGAAGTTGCATATCGATCAGCTGATGTTACTTAGACCTTGAGTCATGTTCTGGTCATGAAGTATGCTCTGAACCTTTGCAATATGTGTTCACTACCGCAGATTGTATCCAAGCAACTCAATTCCTCAATTGTTCTCAGTTTTGCATCTTCAAAAAGAGTTCTGTGGCAAGACCTGTATTTTAGAGACAACTACTGCAGGTTGTACCACTCAAGTGCTCCGAGTTTTGAATTTTGGAAAAAAAGTTATGTTGGAAGAACTGTATTCTACAAGCTTATTTATGAGCTGCAGGGTGCATTATAGTAACAAAGATTTGTTGAAAAGATGTTGAACAGGAGACAAGATTCTGTTCCTGAAACAATTGATGTTGTGTTGTTTTGGGGGCATCACTAGTTCTTATGTAAAATTACTACTGACTTATATGCGGCACTTTGTTTATGCAATATATGAAGAGATTTTTTTTAAATCACAGGAAAATGTACTCTTGAATTTGCATGTAAAACACTCTATATATTGATTGCAAAACAGATTACTTAATAAGTACTTGGCGAAATCTAAAAGAACTGCAGTCTAGTTGTATTTCATACATCATGCATGTGTTAAAATACCAACACTGATTATACTAATAACGATGTGTTGCTACTTCTACAACTTTGCACATGCATTTTCATGATCTTTACTCTGTACCTCCATGTTATTACTGTTTTGCATTTTCCGAATAAAAGTACTAAATAACGCATTTCTGTTTCCATGAGTGCACGCAAGTTTACAGGCTACCTGAAATGTTTTGCATGTTGAAAATCCATTGCCCGTAAAATGCTGCAGGAACATTAGAAAGTATGCATATACAGTGCGAAATAAACGGGCACAAAAATCGACGAAAACACAGCGCTCTGCGTGCCCCCATATCTTTCACGCTGTATTTGCTTCGAAATGGATTACCAATACACCCAAGCTGCTACACGAAATTCTGCACCGTCTTAGTAGGTAATAAAGCGAGTAAAAAGTAACCACTCCCAGATTTATAGGTCCGGTAAGCGTCCTAAAATGAATATCCGAATATCCAGATTTAATTGTCTCAGGGACCTGTCTATCAAGGTTAAAAGGTCTGGCTACGGATCATCCAGTGGATGTCCTTCGGTTGCATTACGGAGGTAAATGGATGTCCGCTGGAACACTGAACATCCAAACTCAAATATCCCCTAGATGTTCGCCGGACGAAATTGTGCCGTGTGGGAAGATATGCTTTGCGCAAATTGGCAAAAATCTCAAATGTCGAAATAGTAATTGTGCGGTAGAGTTCAAACAGGAAGGTGACCTACTCTACAGGTACTGCACGGAGAAAAACGGAGGACAAATACGACAACTGGTGGTACCGGTGGTACCGAAGAACCGCCGAGAAACTTGTGATGAAGCTAGCACACGATGGAATTATGGCTGGACATCTGGGAGCCGAGAAAACCAAGGACCGAATTCAAGAAGAATTTTTCCGGCCCGGAGTCACAGCTGACGTCAAACGATTCGTGGCGTCTTGCGACATTTGCAAGCGAACGGCGCCGAAAGGAAGGGTGCCACGCGTGTCTCTTGGCAAGTCGCCTATCATCGACACTCCCTTCAAGCGAGTGGCCAGTGATATAGTAGGCCCGATCCACCCACCATCTGTACGAGGGAACCGCTATATCCTAACACTCATGGATTGCGCCTCGCTGCGAGTCTCGCGTCTCGCTGCGACTCGCGTAAAAAAATTAAAAAAAGAAAACACGCACACATTCGCTTTGTGTGTTATCCCACTGAGAGTGTAAAAGAAACAAAGACATGGCATAGTCAGTGGAACGGCCACACGCTTTCGCCGAACACACTTTCGAATGCACAAAGTGTCCTTCAATTTTTTGTGGGCTGCCTTGGATCAGAACGTCTACCTGGCACGTTTTGCACCCAAACTTATGAGCGTAATCGCAGATGTGTTGCGGCAATGATCAACGTCCATGATCAATG
>JALIZH010032134.1:0-48987 GCA_030522465.1 Rhipicephalus appendiculatus
CACCAGAGTCATGGCTGAGAGCACAGAGAGGCTGCTTAGCAATGGCTAGGCAGGTGGTGTCTGTCACCCAGGTTGACTCCATTCCTTGATCTTGCTTGCATATGTTTGGGGGGGGGGGAGCTTAGTCCTTCCCGCGTCCAACACCATCACAGCGCATGCGCGTCACATGCCCCTCTCTCTCTCCTATCCTACGCTCACCCCTTCCTCTATTCTACGGAGCGGCGCCCGCGTCCCGCGTCCTACACCCCCACAGCGCATGCGCGTCCCCTCCCCCCTCTCTCTCCTCTCCTACGCTCATCCCCCCTTCTCTACTCTACGGAGCCCGCGTCCCACAGCTCATGCGCGTCATCTCCCCCTCTCTCCTACGCTCATCCCCTTTCTCTACTCTAGCAATCATCTACTCTACGGAGCGGCGCCCGCGTCCCACATCCACACAGCGCATGCGCGTCCTCTCCCCCTCTCCTACGCTGACCTACTTTCTCTCCTCTAGGAATCCTCTACGGAGCGGCGCACAAGGCAGGTGGTGCGACAGCTGCATACTCCGCTGGGGGCGTGGTATGAAAATGACGGAGCACGCGGGCCTCATTCTCTCTCCTGTGCAGCGCCGCGATGAGCGCCCGGGCCCGCGTAACTAGAGCGGCGACGTTTCTCCCGCTCAAGCTAACCATCTCCCCACTGCTTCGCATCCACACACGGTTCCCTTTAGCGGGAGATGGGGAAGTTTTAGATGCGAAGCATCTTATGCTTGGGGCTCTGTCCGTCCGCCGTCCCGCGTCCCGCGTCCGGCCACTTTCATGAAGTAGGGAAGCACCCATTATGCGAACCAGAACTTTGTAGTAATATGAAGGCCGTCAACCACTACTACAGTCACCAGAGTCATGGCTGAGAGCACAGAGAGGCTGCTTAGCAATAGCTAGGCAAGTGGTGTCTGTCGCCCAGGTTGACCCCATTCCTTGAGTCATGGCCGAGAGCACAGAGAGGCTGCTTAGCAATGGCTAGGCAGGTGGTGTTTGTCGCCCAGGTTGACCCCATTCCTTAATCTTGCTTGCATGTGTTTGGAGGGGGCTTAGTCCGTCCCTCCCCTTCCCGCGTCCCACACCACCACAGCGCATGTGCGTCCCCTCCCCCTCTCTCTCTCTCCTACGCTCACCCCCTTTCTCTCCTCTAGGAATTCTCTACTCTACGGAGCGGCCCCCGCGTCCCACACCATCCCACAGCGCATGCGTGTCCCCTCCCCTATCCTCTCCTACGCTCACTCCCTTCCTCTACTTTAGGAATCATCTACTCTACGGAGAGGCTCCGGCGTCCCACATCCCCACAGCCCATGCGCGTCCTCTCCCCATCTCTCCTCTAGGAATCCTGTACTCTACGGAGCTGCTCCCGCGTCCCACACCGCCACAGCGCATGCACGTCCCTTCCCCCCTCTCTCTCCTCTCCTACGATCCCCCCCCCGTCCTTTCCTCTAGGAATCCTCTACGCAGCGGCGGGCACGACAGGTGGTGTGACAGCTGCATACTTCGCTGGGGGCGTCACGGTAGTTCCGCGGTATGAAAATGACGGAACGCGCGCCTCATTCTCTCTCGCAGCGCCGCGATGAGCGCCCGGACCGCTGCCGCGAAATTAGAGTGGCGACGTTCCTCCCGCTCAAGCTAATTATCTCCCCGCTGCTTCGCATCCACACATGGTTCCCTTTAGCGGGAGATGGGGAAGTTTTTGTATTGTTCAACAACGCACAGGAGAAATCTCCCACCGGCACTACCTTGCAGGCCGAGATCCAGTGCCATATATACAGGGTGGCCAGTGAACGGTTGTAGAACAGAGCGTTGGGCGAGTTGGTATTGCATTTTGAATGGCATTTTGTGCAAAAACGAAACACGAACACGAAGGGAAGAAATCACGTTACAAAGACGACACACGAACACGAAGGGAAGAGATGACGTTGTCTCGTGATTCCTTCCCTTCGTGTTTGTGTGTCGTTTTTGCGCAAAATGCCATTCACAATGAACGGTTGTGCAGCGCGAGCAGCACTTTCATGCCACTTTCATGCCACTTTCATCTAGGAGTCCTCTACGGAGCGGTGCGCACGACAGGTGGTGTGACAGCTGCATACTCCGCTGGGGGGCGCCACGGTAGTTCCGCGGTATGAAAATGACGGAGCGCGCGCGCCTCATTCTCTCCTGTGCAGCGCCGCGATGAGCGCCCGGACCACTGCCGTGAAATGAGAGCGGCGACGTTCCTCCCGCTCAAGCTATTTATCTCCCCGCTGCTTCGCATCCATACATGGTTCCCTTTAGGGCAGATGGGGAATTTGTTTTATTTTTATTTTTATTGTTATAAACGGGTTTTGTGCATGCACAGTAAGGGCGGTCACGCCGCACACCACCACCACCGGATTGAACTTCGCCTTAAGCTGCTTCACATCTAAAAATCAAGAACCTCCTGGAAGAGACGCCATAATGAATGTTCATTCCAAGGAAAACTGGTCATCGACAGCGCACGCTCATCATGGTCGACGCGTTAAATATCACGGATATGGAACAGGCATCGGAAGCATCGCTGGAAGAGCAGGCGCAGGAGGAAACCGGACGGCCCCACCTTGATTGATTCCACATGATGCAAATACTAACGAACAAACATAGCATACATGTGTGTTAGTCTCCTACATTGCCAGTCGTCTTTGTGGGACGTCGAAGATAATAACTCTGTAGAAGACGAGAAGTGATGCTATCATCATGGGTGATCGGATCATAGTATTCGAATAAAAAAATTGGGGGACCCTTAAGCTTCGCCTTTAAGAGTTGAACGTGACAGCGATATCCTGTCCCTAGAGCGTACATGAATCCCTTAGTGCATACTCTGTATGGGTAGCCGGCTTTAAACTACGACCAGTCATGAGCGGGGAAATGTTTGCGAACTTGCTAGGCACGCACTACGTGGTCTTGAGGGAATACACGCAGTAACGTGTGTGCCTTTTGTAATGGGTGTCCGACTTTGAACCGCGATGTCATTATGATATTCACATGTTATGACACCCGATGGCAATGTACGCTTGTACCACACAATATTACTGCGATATTGCATGCTTTATAGTGACGCCTGTATACAGGACGCGTGTGTTTGTAAAGCATGAAAGCTTATTTTCACTGCATTTCCAAGCAGAGGAAGTTATTTTCGATCTAATTCCAAGCAGAAGCGTGGCTGTGTGGTAGAACACCTGCTTGCCATGCAGACGGCCTGGGTTCGATCCTCACTCGCACCCGGAAATTTTTATTAGTTATTTTATTTGCATCTTTCTCGATTTTTCGGTCCTGGGCAAGATGATGATTTTTCGCTCACGACCAATGACGCCGACGCCGGAATTTCTGCGAAACGAGCTCTTTAACACTGTCGCGTTAAAACCGCCCGGCCTGCGCGGAACGCGCAGCACAGCGACAGCTGGAATAGCGGCCTTTCAAGAGCCTTTTTTACGCAACCTTGGGGCAGCTACTACAAGCACACTTGCATGGTACCCACTGCGCCATAAGTCATCATAATTTTTGTGTAGTGTGGAAGCGTCCACTACGGATGGATGGATGGTGGAACTTTATTATAGTCCTAGCCATTATTCGTTATTCTTCGGAAAAGCGCGGTACCCGCTACACACTTGTAACGCAGTACGTGCACTTTGTTGATGCTGTGGCTGACGACGATGAAAAATTATGTCTGAGGCTTTTGTAATGGGTTCGAGAATTGAACGACCCACTCGTTACGCAGTTAGCATTGTGTGACGCCTGGTTGTTACTTTACTGTTCTAAAAGGCTTCACAACACATCTTAACGTGATTCTTTACAAGACATGAAGCCTGCATAGCTCATGTTGCAGTTGCGTACTGTTCGCTAGAGTGATACCGTATTTACACGAATGTAAGTCGACTCCAATGTAGGTCGACCCCCCCCGAAAAATCGCTCGGCAAAAAAAAAAAAAAAAATCTCTAGTTTTGGTTTCGATTCTAAGTCGACCCCCCAACATTGGATTGTCAAATTTGAAAAAAATGGGTCGACCTATATTCGTGTAAATATGTATACACCAAAATTGGTATTGCGTGACGTGACTGTATGACGAACATAAATGAATGTTCCTAACATGTAATTTAATTTAATGAGAATTTAATTTAATGTAATGTAATTCCACAATGCATGAGATCTCCAGCTTTTTTTTTTTTTTGGATGGGTGCTATGAGCAAGGGTGACGCTTGGTCTAAGATCGTCACCTCGCGGTGTGTTAAGGCGCTGACAAAATTCCACTTCCACAGAAACGCGCCGTATGGACCCGACACATATCAACGAAGCGTTACAGGAGCTAATCACGGAGGCCACGGTCATGATGCATACTTCACTTTACCCCTCCCAGAGAGCGAAACCTCCTCGGCGACCAAGATCGCTAAGAAAGGAAAGCTTAGATAAAGAAGTCACGTTTGTAAAGCTTCGAGGGAGTGTGAGCGTGGTGCAATGGAGGGCGTACCCGGCATCTGTTCTCGAAAACCGAGAGGTCATGGGTTCAACTCCCATTGACGGAACTTTTTTCTTCGTCATCTGATCGTGTGACTCCAACAACGTAAGCTCTTAAAAGATTGGTGCAGAAAGAAGTTTCCGTTTTAAAGGCGTCGTCCCGCCGACAGATACCAGCTGACGTCATCGGAGAAGCCGGCGAGCGCTGTTGTTCCTTTATCTGGTTGAACGCAGCTTGCATGCAAGCAGAGAAGTTCCCCCCACTTGACGAGTATACATATCTTACACCTTCCTTTCACTCACGTTGCAAGAAATTGTCATCTGTGCCAGAAAAGCTGTGATAAAGTGCTTCGAGGTATGCGAAAGCAGCGTTATTACAAGGCGAATTCTCAATATAACGTTGGGAAAATTGAAACGACTAGGGGTGGACCGCAGGTGCAGCTGTTCAGTGATCAAGCATGCCTAAATTTACGGTACCAAACGATCTGCCGCGACTTCGTGGGACGGGTGCCGGCCCTCGTCGAAGCGCCCCCTCGCAGCGTTTGAAGGGAAGCACAGAACACAATGCGGTCGCACCGTGGGGTGGAGTGTAAACACATAAACTATTTTTCTTGCACCGTGGTTTTAAGAGAAAAGAACTGAAAAGAACAGACAATAACACAGCACTAGCCTACGTGGCTACAGAAAACTGCTCGGAGCTGAAATTTCTATACTCTGGGCTATCACTGGCAGCGCGACTAGCCCCGGGCTTTTTAAAACGTGTATTCATGAAAACAAAATAATGTCGCGCGAAAGATTCAGATTTTGTTCTGTCAAACAAGTCCAGGTTTGTTCACTTATGCTTGAATCATGGAGACTCGCAGTGTTTCGCTCTTCTCAGCTCTTAACGATGAGGCTAGCGCATCCGAACAAGAGAGTGACTCCAATTTATCTTCAGCTAGCCCTCCTCCAGCAGGCTCTCCAGCACGGTGTAAGAATATTCAGGTGTTGACACTGCGCGCGCCTGAGCGGCCAGATAATGTTTGGTCTCGCGGGCGCACTCTGCTCGCGAGCCGTCAGATGGCGCCGCGGCCAACGTACCCAGCGAAGCGGTGCTGGCGAATTGAAATTCATCTGCCTCCCCAACGTTTTCGTTTCAAGCGGTGTGAGTAACACTCAAAGTGCGAAGGAAATTTGTTATTTCAGATTAAAGAAAAAGTGTACCAGGTTTCAGGATTCATTAACACGAAAATGCTTTGTGCAGGCTGTGAACGTAGTGAACACGGACCGATCGGAGAGTACTCAAAGCTCAGTTCCGCAGCACGCACTGTATTTTCGTCTGTTCAAAACATTCATCGATGCAAAGGAAAATAATTTAAAAAAGAAAAATGTTAGCCAGCGTGCTATCCCTCCATCAAAATATTTCCCGGTAGGGAAGAAATTCAAGGAACTCCCACGTGCTTAGATGTAGGTGCAAGGTAAACAGCCCCGGATGGTCAGAATTAGTCAGGAGCCCTCGACTACGGCGTCCCGCGTAATCAAATCGTGGTTTCGACGCGTAAGCCCCCAGTAATAATTACTGCACCTCTATTAATAGAGAATAGTTACTGCACGAGAAACGTATTTCATGCGTCTCGCTGCTTTCGTTTACACAGGAAATCGTTGAAGCATAGCTGCGCTTGGTCATTGTGAAAGCGATATAAATGAATGTCTGAAACGCGCGAGTATTCCATATGAAGCACACTAGAGCAGTGCAGTTCTTCCGCGATATATATAAACATTTGAACCACGCAAGTATTTCATATACAGCTCACTAGAGCAATGCGGTTGTTCATGGCTCTTCAGGGCAGTTCGGGAATGAGGTTGCAATTGCATTTATCAAGAGAACAAGCCTTTTTGGCGCGTCGAGTAACGCTCTTCCCTTGAACACCGCGTGATATTCCGTTGAAATCATGTCCTATGAAAAATGCTTGGCGCAGACATGGTCTCTAGGTGTTAGAGTTTGGTCTGCTCTCGGTATTGCACGGCGTCACTGCTCCAGACGATCACTGTCAGACGGCACTTTGAAGAGAGGCACACGCTCCGCCGAAGTCTGATAGCCAGAACGGCAGTACGGTACAAAACACGTTCTACCCATTTCGCGAACCTCTCAGCAATTCGATGTCGCCTTCGTCGATAGAAGAGCATAAAACGCGCGCGAAGAAAAAAGCCCGGCTTCAAAACAGCGCGGTCGCACATGCCAGAAGAAAGACCCAGAATCAGCAGCATGTGCGTTTCTGCCGAGCGTGCTTCCGAGACGGCTGACCCCGCTCGTCGTCGCGCCATCTACGAAGGCACCGATTGCTTAATCGGTGCCTTCGTAGATGGCGCTACGACGAGCGGGGTCAGCCGTATCGATAAGTGATAACGGCCCGAACATTATCTGGACGCGCGGGGATTGCGCTTTTCAACGCGTTGCGGCGCGAGTGTCAGCACCTGTCTATGTATATTCTTACACCGTGCTCTCAAGTGATCCGCTCGGTGTCGTGACAGTCTATGGGCATTGCTGGTTTGACGTGTGGTGCTCGCGAACATAACAAACCACAACCACCGAGAACCTTGCGCGTAGACGCCCGGCAGGCCCTCGAACACCGCCGTGGTAGATTTGTGGTTCTGGGCCTGCGCAATAACACGGAAACAATAGAAATAGCAAAGCAGGCTATACACAAAATGAGCGGGGCCAGGAAACCAAAAACGAAGCGCAGGTTTAATACAAAAACGCGCCTGGCAACACCACTTGAGGTACATTTCAGCTTTATTATTGGTCCTTGTGTAAGTTCGAGAATGTAGTCGCAAAACAGACTCAATTTGATCACTGTAATCGAGAAGATTTGGGAAACATGCAGGCAAGGCCTGTGCCAAGTGCCGGAAATGTAACATTTAGAAAAGGGAAGTCTGGTGACAGTAAAATAGAACAAAAAGCAAGTGCGCCTGTTGATATTGCAGCAGAAAGTGTTTCTGCATATCCAGGTGAAGTGGGCCAGCCGGCTGTAGTACATGAGCACTTCATCTGGAGGCTGCTCTTGTAGCAAGCTACTGTGCTTGCCGTTTCCGTAGTATCTCAGAAATTAACAAATACATGAAATTCAAAGGGATGCTTAAGTATAAAAATGCAGAATATTTATTACGGGGGGTAATAATTTTTCGCTGTCGCATTTTTTACCTCATTTTTTTGCTAATACCACCCTTTATTATTTCAGGCAAACTGATCAATGCCATGGAACATTTCAGAATGGAACTACAGGAGATCTTGGCGCTATAAAATACGCCTGCGAAGGTAAGGGTTGTAGTTTGCATCTAAGCAACAGGGACAAGTAACAGTGACTTATGTTGTTGACAGATTATCTCAGGAAAACGTATCCAAGCTCTTCTTAGCTTCAGCCTTAAATAGCAACGTAAATAGCTAGTGGGGACCGCGACACAACAGCTGCTGATTGTCGTGTGAGCCCTATATATCAACCGGGGGACGTTGGGCAACCGTTCCAGAATACGTATCGGCGTTCCCGGATGCTAAGACATTGGTCGTCAAACGAGGCTTCCACGGCGGCTCTTGAACGATTGCTTTACAAGCGTAGCTTGCATTCTCTGGCAAGTGCACCAAGGGACGTGAAGGAGATGTTGAGGCGAGTCTCCAATCGGCAGTCAATGAGGTTGAATCATACCTGGAAGACACGGGACTAAAATGTTCCCCGAGTAAGTCCGAGTTACTCCTTTATAGACCGATCAGACGAGGTCCCAAGCCCAGGGGATGGAAGCCACTCGCAGATGTCGATATCAAGCTAACCACACGTGATGGAAACCTCATTCCTAGAGTCGAGTCCATACGCATGTTGGGCATGGTTGTCAAATCCAATGGATCCAATAGGCTTACATTAGATAGGATTACCAAGAAAACGGAAATGGTCATCAGACTCATTACTAGGGTGTCTAATAGAAGAGGAGGCCTGAAAGAAGACAATTTACTCCGGATTTTCCATGCCTTCCTCATGAGCCACATCATCTACGTAGCGGCCATGCACACCTGGCACAACTTCGAGAAAAAGAAGCTTAACACCCTCATTCGGAAAAAGCATTAAAAGGGTACTCGGCATTCCGATGACTGCTAGCACAGAACGCCTCTGTCAATTAGGCGTGCACAATACAGTGGACGAAATCATCGAAGCACAGGAATCAGCCCAGCTTGCTCGACTATCCTGCTCTTTGGCAGGGAGATGAATCTTAGCCGTTCTGGGCCTCAATCCAGTGTTGGCAGAGGAGAGAAGCCATCGAATCACAGAGGAGCAAAGAGAAAATATTCTTGTTGCACCAATCCCTCGCAATATGCATCCGCAGCACAATGAGGGCAGGCGTAGAGCAAGAGCGATTGCGATCCTGAAGATCAAGGATGATCCTCAATCGGTCTGCTTCGTAGATGCGGCACAATACGGACGCTCATCTCACTATGCCGTGGTCGCAATAGATAACAGAGGTGAAATCATTTCGTCGGCCTTCCTGACTGGGACTACTTCTTCTAAAGCGGAGCAAGTTGCTATTGCTTTGGCACTGTTGGATAACAAGAGGACGGAAATCTATTCAGATTCTAGATCGGCAGTCAGGGCGTTTGCATCGGGCTCCATAGCGAAAGAGGCACACGACATCCTTAAGAACAGGACCATAACTATGCACACGATCACTTGGTTCCCGGCACACCTAGGTCAAAATTTGGACTCTCTCACCAACCTCAATGACATCGCCCACTCCCAAGCGCGCGTACTAAGTCTCCGCGCGGGAGGAGAAGCCTTGTCACAGAGCAGAGTTCAAGGGGTCCGAGACACTTTATTCACATTTAATGAATTTACAAAGCACTTCTATCTGGAAAGAAGAGTATTTCCTCCACCACACAAAAAGCTCACTAGACCACAGGCGATGACCCTTAGGATGCTACAAACTAATTCGTATCTGAATCTCGCTTTCATGCACTGTCTATTCCCGAGTGACTTCAGCTCGCAATGCCCTGGCTGCGGGGGAACGTGCGATTTAGAGCACATGCTTTGGCGGTGCCCCTCGTTACGCGGCGATAAGGACCTCACAGAGCAGAACTGGAGCTCGGCCCTCAAGAGCTCGGAATATCAGCGTCAACTTTGGGCTGTCCAGAGAGCCTGCGATGCGGCGTTAGGCTAGGTCTAACTGTCCCCACGTGGGAGCGGCCCGCGGCGTCACCCTAAGGGGTGGCACTTCTCCGGATCTTTACATAAAGTTCTTCGTACCGTATCGTCGGCGTTGTAGGTGAGACCTAAACAAAAAATAAAGAAAAAAATGTCACCGATGATTACGACACTGCCAAATACGAATTTTTAGCGCAGCCCTTCAGGTGTTTCGATTTTGCGATAAGCTGAGGCGTGACTGCCTCGCGAACCGGGAGATCGCGGAAAAGAGTGCGTGGGCGTTTTCCACAGCAGCCGCCGCAGACAAACCCCCGCTCATGCAGTGCTTTATATTCATATTTGGTATCGGCAGACGCCCTCGCCGTATACCTCAGTGATGACGTCAGCTCCGACCGCACGACAGCGCGCACTACTGTGTCTCCACGGGTGGCCGACGCGGAATCTGCCGTCTCCGCGCTGTCGTTCCCTCGTCCTCACTCTCTCCTCGCAATAGCCGTCTTTCATCCTCCAGTTCGCTCCGCCGGTGATGACGACGCCAACGCCGCTCAAAGCAGGAGCGAGCGCCCAAGAGCTGCGCTCTAAAATTTGTTGATTATGGGCTAACATTGTACCTGGAAGAGTAGATGGCAAAATGTACGAGTCCCCTGGGGCGTTCCACACAAAAAGTGTATCTTCGGCCAACGCACATCTTATGCCAAACCTCGTAGGTCTGCCCAGTGTCTTGTGGACTTGAGCGAGAGGCATGCTTTGCGCTGTAACAAGAATCGAGAGCAGGCAAGACGAATGGCAGACGCTAACGCAGCGGCTCCCTGCGCTCAGTGTTCACTCTCTGTTGTCATCGTTCGCTATATCGGTAGCACCGACGACCTCGATCCCGCTCAACTGAGGAGCGGGCGCCTAATGGCTGAGCTCTAAATCATCAGCCGCGAGGGCAAAGAAATGCCGCCCTGGTTGGTGCGCCGGTCACATGCGTATTCGTATGCACGATTTCATAATAATTGATGCTCTCTCGATTGTAGGCTTGTCGGTGATCAGCCATTTATAATGTGGCATTTAAACATTTTGTAGTTGTTATCGAGGTGCACCTGTCATTTCACGTTGTCACACAGATTGCCTGGACATACACGTCTGACCGTCGTCGTTGCCTGTAGCAAGTGAACTGTTGAGCTCCTAAGAACGTTGATAAATGTGCGATTCCCGGCAAGCAGGACGGAAACAGGTACGAGAAGGCATTTCGCATTGCGAAAGAAAGAAAGAAAGAAAGAAAGAAAGAGAGAGAGAGAAAGAAAGGAAGAGAGAAAGAAAGAAAGAAAGAAAGAAAGAAAGAAAGAAAGAAAGAAAGAAAGAAAGAAAGAAAGGAAGAAAGAAAGAAAGAAAGAAAGAAAGAAAGACGAAAAAAGAAAGGTTGTTTGGAAATCTTTCATTGCATCCGAACCCGGCGGTAGTATTAAAGTATGTTGAAAACAAACTTTTCAATGTGAAGTATCAATACAATCGACTCATCAGAAGTAGAAAATGATTAATTTCCTCTTCGAGTTGTCTAAGGGAAGGAGGAACCGTGTACTTATTGTCTGACACCATCGTGATATTTTCTCATGTATCTTAACAGCCAAGCTGTAGAAAGCTGACGTAAGTCCTTGGAGACCATCCTCCTCAATTTCTAGCCTAGCTCTGAAAGCAAAATCCGATGACAGGGAGCTAGTGTATTGTGTTGAGCCTGGTAGCGAAAAAAATTACACCATCTCCCGCTAAAGGGAACCATGTGTAGATGTGAAGCAGCGGGCGCTAACGCTTACACTGGCGGCGGCGTTGACGCTGGCGCTCATCGCAGCGTTGCGCAGGAGAGAAAACTGGGGAGGCGCAAAGCAGGCAGTGACGGAGCAGTGTTTCCTACTGGAACATGCCAATCGCTGCTAATGGGCAATGAGAGACAGAATACTCCGACTGGAAACAGAGACCCGCACTCCGCTTTTAGTTAACACGCACGCTGCGAATTTTTATTGTTCAACAACGCACAGGAGAAATCTCCCACCGGCACCATCTTGGAGGTCAAGATCGATTGCCATATATACGGGGTGGCCAGTGAACGGTTGTGCAGCGCGAGCAGTCGGTTTTTTAAATGCGAAGCATTTCTTAGCGAACTTCGGCGACTTTGAGCGTATCTATCTATCTATCTAGCCGCCTACGACTGTGTGCTCTCCTGGCCGTATCGTTAGTGGGACTTATACCAAAATTGGTGTGGCATAAAATGACTGTATGACAAACGTGAATGGCTGGTCATATCATGAAAATCATGAATAACTTGTCATGAAAGGTATGATTTACACGCCACGGCCATAGTGCTCCTGAGGCCGTTTTCTTAACATGATATATCTAAAAATTGGTACGATGAGACATTTCTGCATGACCAACATAAATGACAGGTGGTAATATGAAAATCATGACCTGCATGTCATGTACAACATGATTTACATGCCACGCTCATGGCGCGCTAACGGCCGCTTCGCTAGCTTGATATACACCAAATTTGGTATTGCGTGTCGTGACTGTATGAAGATCATAAATGCCAAGTGGTCATGTGGAAATCATGACATGTCATGTGCAACATCACTTGCATGCCACGCTCATGGTACTCCCGTGGCCGTTTCGCTAGTTTGATATACACCAAATTTGGTATTGCGTGACGTGACTGTATGAAGAACATAAATGTCAAGTGGTCATGTGGAAATCATGACATGTCATGTGCAACATGACTTGCATGCCACGCTCATGGTACTCCCGTGGCCGTTTCGCTAGCTTGATATACACCAAATTTGGTATTTAGCGACGTGATTGTATGACGAGCAGAAATGACAAGTGGTAATATGGAAATCATGACATGTCATGTGCAACAAGACTTGCATGTCACTCTCGTGGCCGTTTCGCTAGCTGGATATACATCAAATTTTTAAGTCGAAAGCCTTTATTGTCTCATGCTCACGTCCGTCCGTTCGTCCGTCCGTCCGTCCCACCAGCCGTGCCCTGGCACGGTGCCAGATGGGCGCCGGGGCGCCCAAACGGACGCCGGTCGCTTTGGACTCTACAGCGCTCGCGCTTTGCTTGCGTAGCGTGCTGAGCCCAGCGTCTCTAAATTACGCATGGAGGGAGACGGGCGCATCACGTTCCATCTGACCGACCCCGTCTCAATGGGTACAGGCGTTCGAGGAACACAGTTTGGAATTGACAAAGTGTCCGTCAATTTAAACGCTGGAACGCGGATGGCGTCTGGACGATGCGCAATGCGCGAGAATACGAACGCATGCGAAACAGAGGCAGATTGGTCTCGCGTCTCGCTGTGATTCGAGGTAAAAAATTAAGCGAACATAAGTGGCAGATGGTAACATGAAAATCTTGGCATGCATGTCATCTGCAATGCCATTTACATGCCACGCTCATGGTGCGCTTGCGTCTAGTTCGCTAGCTGGATATACACCAAAATTTGTATTGCGCAACATGACTGTATGAAAAACACAAATGACAGGTCCTAACATGTAAATAATGACATGCATATCATGTACAGCATCATTTGCTCCTTGCTGGCTGCTTCGCATTACATCAATTCCCACAGTGCGTGGGATCTGCCGGTTTTTTTTTCAACCAAGAAACTCGCTAGCAGACGCTGCCGGCGTCGGCGTCGCGAGGCCAGAGAGGGGAGGGGGGTGCGTAGGAGAGGGGAGAGGGGGGGACGCGCATGCGCAGTGGGAGAGTTGACGCCGCGGGCAGGTATGCCTATAGGAGAGAGGGGGAGCGTAGGAGAGGAGAGAGAGAGGGTGGACGCGCATGCGCAGTGGGAGTGTGGACGCCGCGGGCAGGGATGCCTAGAGGAGAGAGGGGTGAGCGCAAGAGGGGAGAGAGGAGGGAGGCGCATGCGCAGTGAGGGTGTGGTTGCCGCGGGGAGCGATGCCTAGAGGAGAGAAAGGGGGAGAGGAGGTTTCTTTATTCTTATTTTTTTGAAAGGGTTTGCGCATGCGCAGTAAGGGTGGTCACGCCGGCACACCACCACCACCGGATTAAGCTTCGCCATAAGATGCTTCACATCTAAAAGCGGGGACGAAGATCGGTTGAAACTTGGTCGAGGGCAGGTGAGCAAAGGCGAAGCTATAGAGGGAGCGAAGGAGGTGCTGTGCAGATGAGCAGAAAGCAATAGTGCTGTTGGCAGTAAAGACGAACACTAATAAAGACGAACACAAGTGAGAGACAGGGCAGGCGCTACTAACAACTGGTTTAACAACCTTTGCAATAAACCGGTTAGTAGCGCCTGTCTTGTCTCTCACATGTGTTCGTCTTTTTTAGCGCTAAAATCACAATGTTATGTAATCACCAACTCGCCCAACAACAAGTTCTTATCCTCTCCATACCTCGAGCTAGCTTTAAAATGTTCGTCTCGCTTCGTACGACATGCGTTCTGCAACCTTCGGAGATGGCAAGGACAAAGAAGAGCATCGTAGATGAAGTCGCCCAATTTGAGCGCTCCCAGGAATTGCATCGGACACATCTGAAGCACAGAAGACACGCCAACAAGCAAGCGTCTGCTTTTTAATCAGCCTGCGCCATGTCAAGTCCTGCGCATACTTTTTTTTCTTCGTTGCTCCTATCCGGTCACAATTTTTCTTCGTTTCGTTGCCTTCAGTTTACAACGAACTCCATCCTACGTACTATATTGGCTTTGAGACTCTAGTGGTATTATGATTGAGGAAGCAATCATGCCTATTTAACGATATAGTGTAACATGAGTGATCTACGTAATAGGGGAGACAAAATAAAAATATTATTCATAGAAGAGGATCGCCGATCGTGGTGAAAAAGAAAAAGCGTAATTTTTAGTATTTACATATGTTGGTGAGAAGCATCAACCACGTTTCGGGCAATGAGGAAAAATATGGCGCTCCTAAATTCTTTATTTTGTGCACTAAATCGAGCGTGCTATCATTTGGCGAATGCTAGGACATTTCTTTCCGACTTCATCCGAGGTTACGTGAAATCTCGACAATCACTGGAATATGATTTTTTTTTGTGCAGACGGCGACGAAGACATCAATTTTCGGGATAATACTGTACTACACAGTGAAATGGAGCTAATGTACACTGAACCAAATTGTAGTATTTTCTTCATTAAGCCTGAGACAGGGTACAATGCACGAACAGGTATGGAAGAATGTTCCATCGAATTTCAGAGTGCGTTGTATATGGCGAATGGTGTTTAAGAGGGTGGGCTACTGAATCTCGAAGAGCATTATCCGTACGCACATACACAAATATATATATATATATATATATATATATATATATATATATATATATATATATATATATATATATATATATATATATATATATATATATATATATAAGGAACAAAAGAGAGTACGACGCGCGTTGGTTTTGCACGGTATATTTTCTGACGTTTCGGCTGGTGGACCAGCCTTTGTCAAAGTAACCCAAAGCCCACCAGCCGAAACGTCTGAAAATATACCGTGCAAAACCAACGTGCGTCGTACTCTCTTTTGTTCCTTATTCTACCGGGGCCAGCGTTATTTCATTGCTGCAACTATATATATATATATATATATATATATATATATATATATATATATATATATATATATATATATATATATAGAAGTACATGCACCATCACATAATCACAGTTTATTTTGCCGACGTTTCGACATTTTCACGACCATGGCGCCTCCTCACAGTTCACTTCGTTTTGTAAACTCGGCCTATTACAAAAATGCTTGGAAAACCTATTTTTGCCTGTCGCGCTTCAAAACTGCGCTTGCGATACTACAGATGTTCTGTTTATTGTCCTAGTTAACAATTCTGAAATTTCCATGTTTAATTGCAAGTTATGCCTTTTTCAAGAACAACAAAAATCTTCAAGGTATGCGATTTTTTCAAAGCTACCTCATACCCTTCCTAAGCAATATTAATGTTAGTATGGTTTTCAGAAGCGTGTACTTTTGTACAAAAATAATTTGGTGTAAAATAGGCTTCAAATCTTCCTGAACAGAAATTGGGAAGTCACAGAAGATATGCGACGTGTCGCATATTTGACTGTATTTTTTGTACTGATGCGCTCCAAGTAAAAATCATTATGATAGGGCGTTCGATAGCAGACTTCATTGCCAGCAAGGAAGACAGTTCAATCAAATGTTTTTTGTTTTAGGAAAAACAATCTTTTTTAAATTAATCGCACCCTGCATTAATCTTGTTGCCATTTCGCCGCAAAGCACGGAGTCGCTCTTGCAGCTGGCACTCGCCACGGGTGGTGGAAAACTGGGTGATATATATCAGCGGCTCGTGAGTGCTCGAAAATTTCCTCGCTTGTGCCAAGGCTTCGAATAGTGAATTCACTTTACAATCTAAGGTGGCTTGGTGGCCCTAATGGGAAGTAATGGCACCGGAGAGCAGCTTAAGTTATTGTTTGCCTATTGTGCTACAGGGCTTTCTGCAGAACTAGTATACGAAACAACAAATGTAAATAGTGTGGGCATCTCTTTCGGTATGTGCTTTGCGGCGAAGTGGCAACAAAAAGAAATGCATTGTACGTTGGGAGGGGCCCAATTCAAGAATTATTTTCTTGCTTACCATAATGAAAGATCTGATAGCACTTTCCCCACTATTTAACAATGAAGCTTTCTATGGAACGCTACCTCACGAAGAATTTTGCTTGCAACGCAAAAATACGGTCACATATGCCACAGGTCCAACATTTTCTTAGATTTCACAATTTTTTTTCTGGAAGATTTGAAGCCTATTTCACTCCAAAACATTTTTGTACAAAAATGCACTTTCTTTAAAATCACACGAACCTTAAAATTGCTTAGGGGGACTTCTAGTTAGCTTAAGAAAAAATCGCTATGAAGATTTTTGTTCTTTTTGAATATACGTAGCTTGCGGCGAAACACAAAAATTTGAAAACTGTTTAATAAGAGAACTAAACAGAGCGCCTCAAGTATTACAAACGCAGTTTCAAAGCTCCACACGCAAAATTACATTTCATATATTACTAGCTATTAGCACAGCTTAACAAACGCAAGCAATCGTTGAGGAGGCGCCACGGTCGTAAAAACATTTTAAGCGCAAAAGAATGTTTGGCTACGATACTCCATATGGTATAGGAAAAAAAGCATTAATGTTATCAGGAAAGTCTGCAATATGTGAGCGCCACAGCTGGTACAGTTGGCATGGAATGACACACACACACACACCTGCACACGCACACACAGACACAAATAACACACACACATGTGTGTGCGTGTGTGTATGTGAGTTTGTAGGTGTGTCTCATTCAATGCCAACACACACACTCATGTGTGTGTGTGCTGTGTGTGTGAGGTTAATAAAAACTAGAAGATAATGCAGTGAAGGAAAGTGCAGGAGACGTTAATTGTACTGTGTTAAGGGTATTGTAGTAATTGTGAAATAGATGCGAAGGAACTAAAGTGGACGAAAAGACAATATGCCACTGGCAGGGACCGAACCTGCAACCTTCTGATTACGTATCCGATGCTATCACTGATTGAAATACGCCGGCAGTCGTCCCTTCGTCCACTTTGTGGGGAATTTATGTGCAGTCAAACCCTGGGAGTGTTAGTCAGCGCCGTCTACAGCCATGACAGCGAGTGTGGAACGCTTTTTTTCCAACTTACGTCACGTAGGATGTTACGCCAGCTGGTAATTTAGCTATCATTTTTTAGAATGCACTAAATTGCACTTTTCCCTAATTACATATACAGTAAAAGCTTGTTAATTCGAACTCCAAGGGGACTATCAAATTGTTCGAATTAAGCAGAGTTCGAATTAGCGGGCAGGCGCTACAGTGAACGAACATCGCGCGACACTGCACGCGAGGAATGCAAGGACGCTACATCTGTACCCGTTATCGTGAAGTAGTCGATACTTCACGTTTGTGGCAGGTCAGTTCGTAAAGTAAGTTCATGGAGCTCTATCAGTGCACACAGTTATTTGTCCAGTCAGTGATACGCTAATACGTGCTAGAAACAAGCAGCGACATGCATTCATATGAGCAGTGAGCCTTATTATCGAAACATACGTCGCTATTATTCTCAAAAACTCGTTCATTTACATAGCAGAGTCAACGTAAACAAAATTAAAAGTCATCAGTAATTTGCATTTGCTTGCGCTTCTTCCGTAGTAACTATGAACATCGTTTGCAGCTTGCCGAGCAGCGTCAGAATTATCATCTGCGGAGAAATGCTGCTGCTTTGTTCTTTTGCATCTGTAGTAAATTTGGTTTTGTTTCGTTTTGCAACACACTGTGATAACTCTGGGCCGACTTCCGCAAGGAGCGATGAAACCTAGGGGGCTCCCAGTTCGAATTAACCGTTGTGGATACCGACGTGTTCGAATTATCGGGAGATGTCCCCCATAGAAATTCACAGGGCTCTACCGAGACGTGGGTCTCAATTCGAATTAATTGTATGTTCGAGTTAACCGAGTTCGAATCAACGACCTTTTACTATAGTTGGCTGCCGGATTTTTTCGGACATGGCGAGTGTAATGACTGTTGTAATTCGTGGAAAACTGCGTTTCGAATAATTTGGACCGCAGAGGATGTTTCAGATCGCCAAGTACGTCTCAAATTTCCTTGTTCACTATTTGCAGCCATGGCCAAAACGCGCGGCAAGACAATGAGCATTGCGAGTCAGTACGTCAACGCGAACAGACGTGTCGGTCGTGTTTGCTGATAGTTTGCACGTCATGAGAGCTTTTGGTTGTGTGGAGGGCACTTTGCCTTGTACGCTCACCTCGTCCTCTTCAGAAGGTGAGATCGCAAGGTATTGCTCCCGCTGCGCTCTACAGACATGCCTGAATATAGGTCGCTGCTGAGGCAGCTGGCTAAACACACAACACCCGTATGCATGCGAAAATATAAAATTAGGGTTAATGGACCGCCACTCGCAAGTGTCTGCTTAGAGTTCCATAATGCCGTTCGTCCTTGTCGTGATCTTCAAAGTGCACCGCTCACCAGAAGTGATGTTTCAAACTTCTTGAAGTGTTATTACGTCATCTCATCGTCCCTGCCAGGACTTCTCAAATGAACAACATAGTTCGAGCTTCAAGAAGACGCTGCTGAATTCGCCCTCCAATTTAAACGAAAGAAGGGTCATTCTCGCGTAGCAGGAATACACAGTACTCTAGTTAAATGTATACACCACTTTATTCATGGTGAACATTCAGTATATGTACGTGATGATTACTGAAATTATGAAAACCTCGACCTTCATTTTACGCAACGCTTCCTTTATAAATAATGTAGAGAAAAACAGACAATAATGCGAAGAAAACTATACGGGATGTAATTTGTAGTAGATATGAGACAAACGCGAAGAAAGTAAAGTGGACAAAATGATGACGTGGCAAGGTTTAAGGTTCATAATTCAAAGTTTCCAACTTCTGTTCCTGCCGGCGTCAAGTTATGTTTTTCTTCACATTACTTTCTTCGTCTTTATATCATAATTACTACAAATAACATCCTCTTACTTACCTTGGCGTTATTGTGAGTTAATTATCGGTAAAGTTTGGTCTAACAAAGAAAGAACGAGCCCTTAAAATTCGCGTCCGTAAGGCAACACGGGAAGCTACGCAGCTGCTGAGTTTGTTGATGCTTTTCAGCTGATGATGAATAAATATTGCCTTAGCGCTTTGTAAAGCAGGGGCATTTAAATAACCCGCTTGTTGTGTAGTGCGCATGTTTTGACGGCTGGCGTGATTGCCCGCTTTTGGCCGTGAATATTAAATGCGTTAAAGAGACTACTCTGACTACATGACATTCATTTACCTTTGTTTTTTCTGAAGCAGCCTCAAGCAATGGCGTCGCTCTGTGGTAGAACACCTGCTTGCCTTGCAGAACGTCTGGGTGTTCATCTGTAATTGAAGAGACTAGTTACTTTATTAGCAACTTTTTTTGATTTTTCGATCATGGAAAATGCAGATTTTCCGCTCACAACCAACGACACCGACACCGACGCTTACGGAGACATCAACGCCGACGCCGACACCCTAATTTCTGCGAAACGAACTCTTCAATGCTCTCGCGTTTAAATATTTCGTGACATTGAACGGAACTATTAATGGGTAGCTATCGTTATTTTCTGCGTTGTTCTAGGTTGTTAAATGACTCATTCTCAAAGTGCATCTTCCCTAACATTAACGCATAGCCCGCAGCGATGCAGACTCTTCATGTCCATACATAGGACACTATAGCTCAGTGGTTGTCAGAGCTATGAATGCATTGCATGCTGAGCCAGAGCCATAGCGGTTTTGACACCTGCCAGTTTATTGCTATTATCTTCAGGAAATCAGCCTGAATTTCTTTTCCAATTTGCAATGGGGCTGCAACAGCGTGATTGTACGTCATAAATCTGAATGCGATTGAGGGAGCTAGAACATAATGACGATGAAGTGTTGTTCCGTCAGCTTGGCATTGTAGGCATGGGCAAAATTGACTTGAGTGCATTAAAAAATATATGCATATCGACGAAGTGAATGATGATGAGTGGGCGAAGCACGGTGATTGTTTGGTAACCGTGAATCTCCGGTGACATTTTGCCCACTCGATCATGGAAACGAGTTACAACGCGTGTGTTCAGTATATACAATTTGTTTTGTTGGTCATTACTAGTATGCCGTATTGAATTCTGGATTCCGTTCTCTTTTCATTATCACCGCTTTGTGGTCCATGAAATGTAGAGCCAATGGTTCTTCCAGCGGATCTAACCTGAAGTTGGCAAAGACGAGGTCTATGGATGTCCCCTTGGTGGTTGTTGGTTGTTTACAGTCATACGAAATGCATCGTAGAGCCTATCGAGACGTCATATACTGCACAAGCCAGTCGTTGTCCGTGATGTCAATGTTAAAGTCACAGAATACTACGAAGGAGTTGTTCTTGTACTGTTGCCATTTTTCTGCCGCTTCTAGAACTCTTAACTTCGGGTCCGCTTGTCGTTTTTGTCGTTTTCCTGCCGCTTCCCGCGCCCTCAACTCCGGGTCCGATTGTCGAGGTTGTCGTTGAGCCGGCGCATGCCACGCTTTACGTTCGTTCTGATCCATGCGAGAAAGAGAATCTTCCTCATCTGTACATATCATCAATAATGTGATTTAGCTCGAGCCTGGCTGATGTTTTCGCATCTAGGCTATGAGTGTGCACGCCGCCGCACGCCGAAAAGGCTCGGTCTTAAGGTGATTCGCCCCTAAAAGGATTTCGCATGCAACCATGATATTACATCTGACATTGTGTCCATTACTTAGCCGGACATTGAAGCACAATCAAGAGCTGTGTCACGAGTGCACAATGTTGCTTTTGGACCTTTCAGATGCATTAACTAATATACGGCTCCTTGCATTCAAGCTTCACAACATACACACGTGCTAACAAAGTACGCATAAACAGCAGTTTTGAAATTCACCACGTTTTACTTCACAACCACAATGCCCTGGTGTCCTATATAACGTAGGACACGGCGCCATTTTTGTGGGTCTCGAGCAAGCAAACGAAGCGTTGTAGCTGCGTCGGTTCTTGAAACCAGTATGGCTATGAAGTGGGTACCGTCATGTGGAGATCGGGCGACCTCATCTGCGCGGTCGCTACCGTATATACCAAAATGACCTGCTCTTCACTGATACGCTATGCTGTGTTGTTTCTCGATTTCACGGTGGTGAAGAAAGCTTATATGAGGAAATAACTGCTGATTAGGTCTATAACGAAATGGCGACATAATACATTAAAAAGCTGCCTTCGAGTCCTAGATGGGCCAAGGTTGTGGAGGTCCTTCAACTATGAACTCAAGTGCTGCACGGATGGCGGAGAGTTCTGCAACCGTCGATATATTGAGTTTAATAGTGATCGACTTTGCGGGAATGACCACTGCGCCTGCTGAGCTTGGTGGAGAAAAAGAGCCATCCGTGTTGAAGTTAAGGTGTCCGATGTGTTTCTCATGCAGGAACAGTAGCGTGGCCTGTTGCAGGGCTAGACACAACAACTGTTCCTTTTTTTTTATGCCAGGAGTGGTTAGAAGGGGTTTGAGTGGGTGTAGGCCCCACAATCGTAACAGTGGTCGTGCTCCATGACTGAACTGCGATGGAAGCACTGCGCGATGCAAAGCTACAGTACCGCTGAACACAGAGTGGGGCCTAGAAATGAGAAGTGAAGCGAGGTGCTGCGATGGAATCCGAGCGAAATGCTTGACGTGCATTCTAAAGGCGTCGACGCACATGTATGTTGTGGTTGAATGATCACGCGCTATGACGACAGTCGCAGCTGTAGATGTGCATCTCAGAAGGCCAAGGCATATTTGCGGTGCTGGGCTTGAAGCGACTGGAGGACACGTACGTTTGTTATTCTGGTCTGGCAAAGCAGAGACCTATAGCGCATGAAACCTTATGAAATGAGCGCTCCAGGAAAGGCCGCGATCAACTATGACTTCCAGAAAGTGGTGGGACTTCTATTAGTTGATCGCGTGTCCGTTGATTTTAATGACATTTGTGCCCATCGCCCTGTGCGTGAAGGCAAAAATTGAGCACTTCTCTGGTGACAGCTCTAGTTTCCTTCCTTGAAGGTATTTTGTCATCACTGCAGCCACTCACTCATGTCTGGAACGCACATGTAGACGCGTCACCCCTGCAGCCCAAATGCAGATGTCATCTGCATATGTTGGTAGATGGACTGACCGTGGAAATACGTCCACCAGGCCGAGGATTGTTAGGTTAAAAGTGTGGAGCTAAGAACTCCCCCTTGAACAAAACCGTGACAGAGAGAATGATTCCTTGTTGTACCATCCTCAGTCTGCACAAACTCCCGCCCTTGAAATAGCTGTCAATTCAATGGTAAACACGACCCCCCCCAATACAAAATTTTCCATGTCATTCAGATTGGCTTCATGCAATACGTTATCGTATGCGGCTTTCACGTCCAAGAACATCGTGGCAGAGAATTGTTTCAGGCTTTTTTTTTATGTTACACATACGAAACCAGGTCAATGGCCACTGCTTATGATATGCACATGATCACACCGTAGCTTGGAGTTCGTCTGGATAAAACGGACATCGGCGCTCTAACGTGACCACCGACGTTACGCAGGTCCATAGGAACCCATTGGGCGCCAGTGTCGTCGACTGGTCTGATAACCCCGCGATCAGGCCCATAGCTAGGAATACCATAAAAGCCCAACCCCCCCCCCCCGCCCCCCCCCCCGCTTTTGTTCTCGAAAATGGTTCGTCCTCCATGAAGCCATCTCCTGAAATAGTCAACGCCTTCAGAAATCCCCGCTCACGCTCGAAAATAATTCCTCGCCGCGGGCCTGTCCACGTGTACGATACACCCCTAACTACTCAAAATGCACAAACAAAATAATCTAACCCGCAACGCCTGGCTCAAAGCAAAAAATTAAAAATAAAAATTGTATAAGCCACTACTCGCCTACTGATTTCCTTGACATCGGCTCCCAGAATTTTCTTTGCTAATTTTTCTCTGTGTGACGCAAGGAGTATATCGTAGAGCGTTTCAGTGACAGCCTCTTGACGCTAGCATTCCTGTCGTTGACTCTGATCACGAAACTTAACTATACGCGCACATCGATCATGAAAAGAAAAACGTTTACTCTAGGGAAGTATACTCTACATTCGCCACGTTCGATTCCCTTGATATGTCTACCTGGCGACACCACACAAGTGTTCATATTTGTTATAAAGCCAGGACATATGGTTTGAGTGTAGCAACAATACGGAGGTGGGATTCCAAATGAACACGTAAGCGAGTATTGTTGTGGGTGTCTGAACAAGACAGTGTTCCAACTTTGGATGTATAGGGGAAGGGTATATTTAGACTTACAACGTGAGTGCTTCATTCGATATCACTTTCGGCGCGAGCCATCTGTTTAAAGTACAATAATTTGTTGAAAAATAACCACGTAACATAGTAAACAAGATTAAGGGAAAATTCTGTTTAAAAAAATTACACCATCTCCCGCTAAAGGGAACCATGTATAGATGCGAAGCAGTGGGCGCTAACGCTTACACTGGCGGCGGCGTTGACGCTGGCGCTCATCGCAGCGTTGCGCGGGAGAGAAAACTGGGGAGGCGCAAAGCACGCAGTGATGGAGCGGTGTTTCCTACTGGAACATGCCAATCGCTGCGAATGCGCAATGAGAGACAGAAGACTCCGACTGGACACAGAGACCCGCAGTCGGCTTTTAGTTAACGCGCACGCTGCGAATTTTTATTGTTCAACAACGCACAGGAGAAATCTCCCACCGGCACCACCTTTCAGGTCAAGATCCATTGCCATATATAGGGAGTGGCCAGTGAACGTATGTCCAGCTCGAGCAGTCGGTTTTTTCAACCAAGAAACTCGCTAGCAGACGCTGCCTGCGTCGGCGTCGCGAGGCGAGAGAGGGGGGGAGCGTAGGAGAGGAGAGAGAGGGGGGACGCGCATGCGCAGTGGGAGTGTGGACGCCGCGGGCAGGGGTGCCTAGAGGAGATAGGGGGGAGCTTAAGAGGGGAGACAGGAGGGAAGCGCATACGCAGTGAAGGTGTGGTTGCCGCGGGGAGGTATGCCTAAAGGAGAGAGGGGGGAGAGGAGGTTTTTTATTTTTCGTAAAAGGGTTTGCGCATGCGCAGTAAGGGTGGACACGCCGCACACCACCACCGGATTAAGCTTCGCCATAAGATGCTTCACATCTAAAAATTGGCGAAGCTTGCACTAAGCCGCGCAAGGCTTGAAGCAGCGGAACTAGACGATTTAGAGACTAATCTGACTGCTTCTAGGTTGTTTCTATACCTTTGTTAAGGGATGCAGGTTGTTTCTGCTAGGTCGTTGCTAGGAGTTAGCTGGGTGGTGCAAGGTTGTTTCTACGTTGATTCTCGGCACAGAGTCGGTCGAGTTAAAACACAGAAAGTCAAAGAGACGACACGCATGTCCAAGCTCCAGATACAGAACCTCTCGCTGAAATAAAGCATTGTCAGCTCTAATAGATCTACGGGCACGCCGTCGTTGGCGTGTGCCTTCCATCGCTTCTGGGTCTTCTCCCAGCCGTCGTTGCCTTTCCTGTTTCCTAGTATTATCTCGTTGCTGCCTTCTGTTGTCTTCTTTATTTTAGGAGCGAAGTACCTTAGGGTCTCGGCTTGTGATATCGTCGTCACGGTCGATCAGCAACGGGTATGCGGCACAAAAAAATCGGTACATCTCACTACTTGCCAGCGGTTCGTACTATGCATATTGTGAGTTAGAGGTTCGTCGTTACAGCAAGAAACATTTCGTCAGGCTTAGCAACGGTGTCAGAATCGCTCACCAAATTTACCAAGGCGCTAAAGTTTCTGATCGAAAACGAGACTCAAACGTGTATCTCTACAGTAAAGTCATCTATTTTAAACACCACTGGAAACATTTCTCCAAAGTGACGCCGCTTACTCGTTACCGGTCCACTAAAACTGAATAAGGCAACAATTAGCCCAACAAATAGCCGACGATGTTAGTGGATCTGAAACACCCTTCCTTACATGCCAGGTTACCAGTGCCTCATCAAAGAAAACTCGTAAAACAATGCGGTGAACTAATTTGGTCAGGCCCTTCTTCTGCTGTCTCATAATGCCCATAAGCAGCGATTTTCCTGTGGGAAGCACTGGCGCACACTGCATGCTTCGCCCCTCCCCAGGTTTGACGTTAGTGGTGCTGAAACATCCTGCCTACATGCTTTGCCTCTCCCCAGTTTGGTATAGTCTATTGTTTCTGTCTCTCTATAGGCAGAAAATCTGTGCGTAGCTGTCACTGATTTAGAGAGGCCCGTGGTCAGTGGTGGGATTTACCCAATTTCTGCGGCACACACCCGTTTATGATGATGAGTTTCTTATAGGCGTAGCAATGGCGCGTACTTGTTTCATCGTGACAGTTTTCAACCTCGTTTACAGTGAACCAGTGGTTGCTGGTTCATTAAACGCCAGTGCTTAGGCACATACAGGCTCTGTCCCAACGGTTCCCGGAATTTTTATTTTATAAACTCTTAATTCAATATCAGTTTACAACATTTGCAGAAATTTTGAAAGCTCTTTCTCCCTGGTTTAATGCACCATTTATAACGCTTCACCCAATCATTGAAGGCTCCCTGGAAGCCGTCAAGAAGAACTTCCTCAAAGACATAGTCGAAGTTCATTTTAAGGCGAAAGCCTTTAATGTCTCATGCTCACGTCCGTCCGGTGTCCGGTGTCCGTCCGTCCGGTGGTGGTGATGTGCGTCCTGACCACACTTACTGCGCATGCGCAAACCCTCCGCACGCACCTCTCCTACGCTCCCCCTCTCTCTCCTTTAGGTATCCCTCCCGCCCGCGGCGTTTACACATCCATTGCGCATGTCCGTCGCCTCCCCCTCTCTCTCCTCTAGGCATCTCTCAAGCGTTGTTTACATCCCCCTGCCCCTCTCTCTCCTATCCTACGCTTCCCCCTCTCTTTACTCTAGGCATCCCTCACCGTGGCCTCCACACCCTCACTGCGCATGCGCGTCTCCTCCCCCATCTCTCTCCTCTAGGCATCCCTCTCCGCGGCAACCACACCTCCACTGCGCATGCACGTCCCGTCCACCTCTCTCTCCTCTAGGCATCCATCCCGCCGCGTTTACACTTCCAATACGCGTGCGCGTCCCCCTCCCCCCTCTCTCCTCTCCTACGCCCCCCTTCTCTCGCCTCGCAACACCGACGCAGGCAGCGTCTGCTAGCGAGTTTCTTGATTTAAAAACCGGCAGATCCCACGCACTGTGGGAATCGATGCGATGCGAAGCAGCCAGCAAGGAGCAAATCATGCTGTACATAATATGCATGTCATTATTTACATGTTAGGACTTGTCATTTTTGTTCGTCATACAGTCACGTCACGCAATACAAATTTTGGTGTATATCAAGCTAGCGAACTGGACGCAAGCGCACGATGAGCGTGGCATGTAAATGGCATTGTAGATGACATGCATGCCAAGATTTTCATGTTACCACCTGCCACTTATGTTCGCTTAATTTTTTATCTCAAATCCCAGCGAGGCGCGAGACCAGTCTGCCTCCGTTTCGCATGCGTTCGTGTTCTCGCGCTCTGCGCATCGTGCATACGCCATCCCGGTTCCAGCGTTTAAATTGACGGACACCTTGTCAATTCCAAAGTGTGTTTCTCGAACGCCTGTGCTCACTGAGACGGGGTCGGTCAGAATGGAACGTGATGCGCGCGTCTCCCTCCTTGCATGATTAGAGACGCTGGGCACAGAGACGCTACGCAAGCAAAGCGCGAGCGCTGTAGAGTCCAACGCGACCGGCATCCGTTTGCGCGCCCCGGCAACCACCTGGCACTGTGCCAGGGCACGGCTGGAGGGACGGATGAACGGACGGACGGGCGCACGTGAGCACGAGACATTAAAGGCTTTCACCTTAAAATTTGGTGTATATCAAGCTGGCGAAACGGCCACAAGAGTCTCATGAGCGTGGCATGCAAGTCATGTTGCACATGACATGTCATGATTTGCATATTACCACTTGTCATTTATGTTCGTCATACAGTCGCGTCACTCAATCCCAAATTTGGTGTATATAAAGCTACCGAAATGGCCGCGAGCGCGCCATGAGCGTGGCATGCAAGTCATGTCACACATGATCTGTCATGATTTCCATATTACCACTCGTCATTTATTTTCTTCATACAGTCACGTCACTAAATACCAAGTTTGGTGTATGTCAAGCTAACGAAACGGCCGCGAGCGCACCATGAGCGTGGCATGTAAATCATGTTGTTCATGACATGCAAATCATTATTTGCATATTACCACCTGTCATTTATGTCCGTCATACAGTCACGTCATTCAATCCCAAATTTGGTGTATATCAAACTAACGAGTCCGTCATACAGTCACGTCATTCAATCCCAAATTTGGTGTATATCAAGCTAACGAAACGGCCGCGAGCGCGCCATGAGCGTGGCATGTAAATCATACTTTTCATGACAAGTTAGTCATGATTTTCATGATATGACCAGCCATTTATGTTCGTCATACGGTCATGTTATGCCATACCAAATTTGGTATAAATCCCATTAACGATACGGCCAGGAGAGCACAAAGTCGTAGGCGGCTAGATAGATAGATAGATACGCTCAGAGTCGCCGAAGTTCGCTAAGAAATGCTTCGCATTTAAAAAACCGACTGCTCGCGCTGCACAACCGTTCAACGCCGACGCACGCAGCGTCTGCTAGCGAGTTTCTTGATTGAAAAAACCGACGGCTCACGCTGCACAACCGTTCAGTGGCCACCCCGTATATATAGGCACTGGAACTTGACCTGCAAGGTAGTGCCGGTGGGAGATTTCTCCTGTGCGTTGTCGAACGACAAAACTTCGCAGCGTGCACGTTAACAAAAAGCGGACTGCGGGTCTCTGTGTCCAGTCCGAGTCTTCCGTCTCTCATTGCCCATTAGCAGCGATTGGCATGTTCTAGTAGGAAACACCGGTCCATCACTGTGTGATTGCGCCTCCCTAGAATTCTCTCCTGCGGAACGGCGCGATGAGTGCCAGCGTCAACGCCGCCACCAGTGTAAGCGTTAGCGCCTGCTGCTTCGCATCTACACATGGTTCCCTTTAGCTGGAGATGGTGTAATTTTGAGGCGAAAGCCTTTAATGTCTCATGCTCACGTCCGCCCGGTGTCCATCCGGCCGTCCATCTGTCTGTCCGTCTGTCTGTCTGTCTGTCCGTCCGTCCGTCTGTCTGTCCGTTCGTCCGTCTGTCTGTCTGTCTGTCTGTCTGTCTGTCTGTCCGTTCGTCCATCTGTCCGTCCGTCCGTCCGTCCGTCCGTCCGTCCGTCGGTCCCTCCGAGCTCTGGCACGGAATCAGGTGGCCGCCGGGGTGCGCAAACGGACGGCGGTCGCGTCGGACTCTACAGCGCTCGCGCTTTGCTTGCGTAGCGTCGCTGTGCGCAGCCCTTGCAATCATTCTGACCGACGCCGTCTCAATGGACACATGCGTCCACAGAATACACTTTCGAATTTACAAAGGTTCCTTCAATTTAAGCGCTGGAACGCGGATGGCATTTGCGCGATGCGCAAAGTGCGAGAAAATACTAACGCATGCGAACGGAGGAAGATTAGTTTCGCGTCTCGCTGCGATTCGCGGTAAAAAAATTAAAAAAGAAAACACGCACACATTCGGTTTGTGTGTTATCCCAGTGAGCGTGTAAAAAGAAAAAAAGACATGGCATAGTCAGTGGAATGGCCACACGCTTTCGCCGAACACACTTTGGAATGTGCAAAGTGTCCTTCAATTTTTTACCATCTTCAGCGTCTCATGCAGAGTTCTTTTTTAGGGTTCCTTTAATCACTAGTGACAAATAAAAGTCTGGTGTTGCCATATCGAGGCCGTACAGCGGCTGGACCAGCGCTGCCACACCCATTTTCGCCTGCAGCTCGAAGACAATCAGCGCGGTGTGACTCCTCCTTCATCTCACTCGTCAGGACTTTTGGCACCATTGTCGGGAAGGCTCATTAGAAGATCGTTTGTGAAAACACAATGAACGATGGTTTTGGGTATTCCACACCCCTCCGCGATTATCCGAACACTTAATCACCGGCCCTTAGCCCGTACTTGGCCAATGTCTGCACCGAGTCGTCCGTTTGTGACTTCGATGGGCGTCCAGAGCGGTCGTTGTCGTTGACAGACTCAAGAATTTCTCAGAACCTCTTGTTCAGCATAAAAGTACAGCTTTGTTTCATCGCGACGTCACTGTAGGCTTTCTGGAGCGTTTCGAGCGTCTCTGCCCTGTTTTTATTCCAGTTTCACATAAAACTTGATTGAATGGCAGTGCTCCAAAAACTCATCCATTTTTAGATGCGAAGCATCTTCTGCTCGGGGCTCTGTCCATCCCTCCCGTGTCCCGCGTCCCGCGTCCCGCGTCCGGCCACTTTCATGAAGTAGGGAAATACCCATTATGCGACCCAGAACACTGTAGTAATATGAAGGCCTTCAACCACTACTACAGTCATCAGAGTCATGGCCGAGAGCACAGAGAGGCTGCTTAGCAATGGCTAGGCAGGTGGTGTCTGTCGCCCAGGTTGACCGCATTCCTTGATCTTGCTTGCCTGTGTTTGGAGGGGGGCTTAGTCCGTCCCTCCTTCCCGCGTCCCACACCACCACAGCGCATGCGCGTCCCCTCCGCCTCTCTCCTACGCTCATCCCCTTTCTCTCCTCTAGGAATCCTCTACGCTACGGAGCGGCCCCCGCGTCCCACACCCCCTACAACGCATGCGCGTACCCTGCCCTATCCTCTCCTACACTCACCCCCCATTCTCTACTCTAGAGAGAACGTCGAACGTTCCCTAGAGAAGGCAATGGCACAGTACACACAGACAGCCACACGCCCTTCGTGCTTGCGGGTGACTTCAACGTGGATATAACCACGAACGACTGGCTCGTCCACCACATGATAGAGGTGTACTCGTTGCGACGCATTTCCGACGACAACATACAGCCGACAACCATAAGTGGAACGTGCATAGACTTCATCTTCGCAAACTTCACAATGAAAACTCTTCAAAAGCACCCCCTGACGCTACACTTCACCAATCACAAGGCCGTCGTCTTCAAAGCACCCCGTGCACCGACGCAAGGAATCGCACACGTTGCCTAAATAAACACGCAAGCACCACATTCTCCGTCTTCTCTTATACATTATCATTTATCCTTTCAATAAAATTCCCACTCAAGCTATCCATCTCTCCGCTGCTTAGCATCCACACATGCTTCCCCTTCAGCGGGAGATGGCGATTTTTTTTCTCAACGAGGGTGCAGTAGATACCTCTGCGCAATGGCTTGACGCGCCTCAAAAGCTACCCGTAGGCAACCGAAACCAGAGTCGTTTTCAAGCGGATATCCCCCTCTAACTTCTGCCCCTGAAGCGCCGCCCCGCCAGGCGGCGCTACCGACTAACGAAAAAATTCCGGAAACTTTTGGGATAGACCCTGTACCCGTTTATGAATTTTTATATGGCATACAACTTAGGGCTACCATAACGAGCTTCGCTGTTAAAAAAGCTAGCAGATCCCACGCACTGTGGGAATCGATGTAATGCGAAGCAGCCAGGATGGAGCAAATCATGCTTTAATAATTTGCATGTCATGTTTTGCATGTTAGGACCTGTCATTTATGTTCGTTACACAGTCTCGTCTCGCAATACCAATTTTGGTGTATATCAAGCTAGCGAAATGGGTGCAAGCGCACCATGAGCGTGGCATGTAAATGGCGTTGTAGATGACATGCATGCCAATATTCTCATATTACCACCTGTCACTTATGTTCGTTATACAGTCATGTCACTCAATACCAAATTTTGTGTATATCAAGCTAACGAAACGGCCGCGAGCGCGCCATGAACGTGACATGCAAGCCATGTCGCACATGACAAGTCATGCTTTCCACATTACCACTTATCATTTATGTTCCTCATACGGTCATGTCACTCAATCCCAAATTTGCTGTATATCAAGCTAACGAAACGGCCGCGAGCGCGCCATGAGCGTGGCATGTAAATCATACTTTTCATGACAAATTATTCATTATTTTCATGATATGAGCAGCGATTTATGTTCGGCAGACAGTCGTGTTTTGCCATACCAAATTTGGTATAAATCCCATTAACGACATGGCCAGGAGAGCACAAAGTCGTAGGCGGCTAGATAGATAGATAGCTAGATAGATACGCTCAAAGTCGCCGAAGTTCGCTAAGAAATGCTTCGCATTTAAAATATCCAGCTGCAGTCGACGTTAAGACTGTAGGAACTGCGCGGCAATGATTCGCCTGAACTTCGGCGATGAACTCAGGGAGCGTGTGTTGAGGAGCTAGTTGGGAAGCCATTAATATGTGAACTGAAACTGAGCTTGTGGTGTGGCACGAGTGTAGAAGTAGACAGGACGAACCCCCGCCTGTGAGCGTCGCTGACGGATCTGCGTTCCTTCAGCGACGCTCTATTAAGGCACAAGCGCGCCTTGGCGTTTCAACCGTGCAGCCTGCTAGGCCTCCATGGCGGGAACAGGGACCTTTATTTGTTATGTACAGGCGCCCTCTTCCGTCCCTTTCCCTCTCAACCGTCATTCATGTACATGTTTTGCTTATATGACGCTAGGGGGAGACATAAGATGGCAAAATATTTCCTTTCACGTCCCACCGCCTTTTTTTCCCCTATTTCACAACCTCACCTCGCTCCTCCTCAGCCTCACTTACCCTTCCCGTCCCCTTGTTGTACATTGCTATGTTATAGATGGCTACATTATACGTGGTTTTACCTGCGTTAACGCAAGCAACATGAGACGACGATAGCCTACGCCAACCCGGGGCGCTAAAGTGCTCCGCACTTACAAAAGCTTGAAGGACACGAGTTTCGCCTTCTAGGTTAGATCGCGATAGGCGTAATCGGGCCCCGCGCGTATCATCGCCTTCTGAATTACTTGCCTAGCTTCGGTTCCCGGTGGATATCGCAACCATGCCGCAAGTAGAAAAACGTCTGCGCGTAACACTGGCCGTTTAAAACGATGCTGGAATGGCTGCGGCAAGTACAGTTGGAAGTGCCAGTTACACCATAATTCGGCCTTTTGCTAATAAGCAAGAGCCAACTACATGTCCGTAAGGCAACACGCGAACCTATGCAGCTGCCCTCTTCGTTGATGTTTCAGCTGATGATGGTGTCTTTATAACACCCATTCGTTGTGCAGTCCCCATGTTTTGACGCCTGGCGCAATTATACGCCTCTGCCACGCAATATTACATGCGTTAAGGGGACTGCTCCCAGAAAATGACATTCATATATTATATTTTTTCCGCGCCAGTTTCGAGCAATAGCCAGGGCATAGCTCGATATTGTTACGGGAAAGATACAGACTCGTAGGAGTGGGCACAGATGTATTTACAACTGCCTAAGCGAGCAGCGCCACCGATACTGATTAGCTCGCGCCAGTCTATCCTCTTTGTCGTCCTTCTCTTCGTACCCTCCATCTCGATGCCACTGGTACGTAGCAATATACTCAGTCATTGGTACACTCACTCGCACTCATTTGAACGTCGGGAGTGTGAGTATGAGTGAGTGGCGATGGGTGTGAGTAGGCGTGAGTGTGAACGTGAGTATGAACATGTAAGACACGGTTTCAGACGGCCAACGTGAACCGTGTCAGTGCGGTGTTGAATCGACGGGGAAGAAGACAACGGTTCGATATCATATGGCACGTCGGTCACTTGACGGCATACACGGTATGGTCCGGTGCAGGGGAAGAGTAGCTTTTCAGAAAGCCCAACACGGCGTGCTAGAGACCAAATGAGGACAAGAGAGCCACGAAGAAAGTGGGCGTTTGTGTGTCGGCTATCATAAGGAGATTGTTGGCCCGCTTGGGGAGTCGGTTAACCGAAGTCGCGCAAGTTTACGTGCATGTCGGCGCGGGCAATAAGATCTTGAGCGTACTCAGTAGGTGGGTGCATAGAAGAATGCATCATTGTGTCCATAGGCAACGCTGGATTTCAACCGAATAAGAGCAAGACAGGCGAATAACCAGCCGTCTCTTGCCGGGACGTGTTATAGGTGAACGTTACAAAAGGCAACGCTGCATCCCAATCTTGGTGGTTGGCGGACACGTACATTGTCAGCATGTCGGTAATGGTTTGGTTCATCCACTCCGTCAAGACATTCGTCTGTGGAGCTTTTCTTTGGTCGAGCAAGACTTCAGGATGTCATTGATTACCCTGGAAAGAAACTGTCTGCCATCGCCCGTTAAGAGCTGCCGCGGTGCTCCGTGCTGAAGGATAATATTGTGGAGCAAGAAATCTGATACGTCGGTCGTGCAGCAAGTTGGAAGCGTGCGTAATGGCAAACCGTGTGGCATAGTCGGTGGCAACTCGGAAATCCATCGATTTCCCGAGACAGACGTAGAGAATGAACCAAGCCAGTCGAGGCAGACACGATGAAACCGCGCATAAGCGACGTCGAGTGATTGAAGGCTGCTAGCTAGTGGGAGCGTTGACTTCGCACGGCGCTGACTAAGGTCGCAAAATGTGACAAAACGACGTACCGACATATACATTCCTGGCCAGTAGAACCGACGGCGTGCATGATCATAGGTGCGGGAAACGCCGAGATGCCCTTCTGTCGGCACATCGTGAAGCTGGGCCAGAACATTCGACCGAAGGTCTGCCGCATTCACAAGCAATAGGTCAGGATCGCCAGGTGAAAAACTGCGACGAAGTAAGCATAGAGTTAATATTAAGGTGCCATTCCGTAGCACGAAGAGAGAAAGGGAGGAATCGGTAGCCAGTGAGTTGAGGTAATCAATGACATTTTGGAGAGTCGGGTCACGGCGTTGCTCAGCAGAAATGTTGAAGAGGTCAGTTATTGCGAGCACCGATGAAATGGTGTCGTTCACCGAAGGTTCTGGCGGGCCTATGGTATAACAGGACAGGCATCCAGCGTCCTGGTGTAAGTGGTCAGAATTGTAGACCACAGTGAATGTGAACTTTTACAGTCGTAATGCCCAACGACCAAGGCGAGCAGTGAGATCCTTTAGAGATGACAGCTAGCAGATGGTATGGTGATCACTGACAACAGTGAAGGGTATGCCGTAAAAATATGAACGAAATCTTCCGATGGCACAAACAAGAGCGAGGCACTCTCTCGGTTATTCAATAATTGCGCTCAGCTGCGGAGAGAAGGCGGCTGGCGTATTCAATAACAGAATCCCGACCAGGTTGATTTTGGCCCAGAACAGCGCCGATGCCATGACCACTGGAATCAGTACGTACTTCGGTGGGCGCATAGTCGTCGAAATGGGCCAACACAGCGGGCGATGTTAGTAGGTCGACGAGATGAGAAAAAAAACGACACTTCTGCAGGACCCCAAGAGAAAAGAACTTCCTTATTAAGAAGACATGTGAGGGGCTGCGCAATCCCTGCAAAACCTTTAAAATACATGGGCAAACAAAACGAGCAAAGATCCTCAGAAGAACGTGAAGTGGGGAAGTGCGTAACGGCGCGTAGTTTTGCTGGGTCCGGTATATACCCGCAGTGTCAACAAGATGGCCAAGCACGGTGATTTCTCGGCGGCCAAAGTGGCATTTTGAAGAGTATCTGGAATTGGTCAGTTGTCGGCGGTAGGATGCAACAGGACTAACCGCGGGACCACTTAGGCCACATACGGGCTGGATACCTGCGTTCGCCAGTTCTCCATGCAGGAAGGCCTGGATTAATGACACTGTCGGGCGGGTCTCGTCCTAAGAACTAGCCTGTGCAGCAAAAGGGGATGGTGCCTACATTTTTTGCCGCACAAGGCATCGAAATTTTTCGATACTGGTTGATGGCTGGAGCTGGACTTCTTCTTCGCACGACGACGCGGCGGCACGTTATGGAGCCGAACTAATTGCTGCTCCTCTATGGCTCCTCGCTTCTCAGTAGCGTTGCCACCTCCTCATGATGTGGTTAATGGTAGAGCTGTCCTTGTAGACTAGTAAATGAAAGGCGTCATTGGCTATTCCTTCAAGAATATGACTGACTTTGCCAGCTTCAGGCAATTCGTCGTCAACTTGCCGGCACAATGCTAAGGCATCTTGGATATACAGCATGTACGGCTCCTTCGAGGTTAGTGCATGGCACGAAATTTCTTTCTGGGCGGCTTGTTGGCGTGCAGTATGGTTCCGGACAAAGTATTTCCTTTTTTAAATGCGAATGCATTTCATAGTCGGGCTATGTCAGGCATCCGGCGTTGGCGTTGTGCGGCGTTGTCCGCGGAGGAGGAGGAGGAGGATAGGTTGAGGAGGTGTGCGCGCCGGCAGGTGTTAGATGTGAAGCATCTTATGGCGAAGCTTAATCCGGTGGTGGTGGTGTGCGGCGTGACCACCCTCACTGCGCATGCGCAAACCCTTTAAAAAAATAAAAATAAAAAACCTCCTCTTTCCCTCTCTCTCCTCTAGGCATCCCTCCCAGCGGCAACCACACCCTCACTGCGCATGCGCCTCCTCTCCTCTCTCCCCTGCTACGCTCCCCCCCCTCTCTCCTCTAGGCATCCCTGCCCGCGCCGTCCACACTCCCACTGCGCATGCGCGTCCCACCTCTCTTCTCTCCTACGCTCCCCCCTCTCTTCTCTAGGCATCTCTGCCCGCAGCGTCCACACTCCCACTGCGCATGCGCGCCCCCCTCTCTCTCTCCTCTCCTACGCTCCCCCCCCCCTCTCCCTCTCTCGCCTCGCGACGCCGACACAGGCAGCGTCTGCTAGCGAGTTTCTTGGTTGAAAAAACCGACTGCTCGCGCTGCACAACCGTTCACTGGCCACCCCTTATATATGGCAATGAATCTTGACCTCCAAGGTGGTGCCGGTGGGAGATTTCTCCTGTGCGTTGTTGAACAATAAAAATTCGCAGCGTGCGCGTTAACTAAAAGCGGACTGCGGCGGAGCTCGGCGGAGCTATATATGAAAAAAAAAATTAAAAAAAATAAATAAAAAAAATTAAAAAAAAAACAAGAAAAGGCAAAAAAAAAAAGGTGCTGCGCCTTGCTCCCGACCGGGCTGCAGAAATCAGGCGCCTTTTCCTTCTTCGAACCACAACCACCATATATAAATGGAGTGAAGCGCGCGCGAAATGCATTCGCATTTCCTCACGATTCCCCTTCGGGGAGGTGGGCGCATTTTTTTTGTTTCCATGCGTCCCAATTGGTCAGCTCCTCCTCGCGTATGTCGAAGCACACACTGGCCGTTCCTCTGAGGTAGTAGCTGACGTTCACCCGCATCAAAGTTGGATCCCACCATTTGGTCTTACTGGCGCGCTCGTAGTCGACCAGCCACTTTTGGAGGTGCACGTTATCAGATCCCCAGAAGGTGGCAGGGACTCGGAGATAGGTCTAAACACCGTGGCTATGTTAAGTTGGCATAGCGGTGGCTGGATCAAAGGGCCTGCCTGTCGACACGATGGATTGCCAAAGAAGACGTCGGCTGCGAAGTTCCGTGGTGTGCTTTGAATATACCTCGCACCTCCACCAAATATTTTACGGGGAGACGATACAAAGGTAGGTAGGTAGGTACTAAACTTTATTGCAATCCTCAAGAACTCATGCTTAGTTTTTCGTGAGGCATTTACACAATCATGGTGATGGGGGCAACAGCAACCAACATGGCGAAACAGGAACTAACCCGTCCTTCTCATCTTCGCTCTCTCGGCTACGGCCTACAAAAATATTAACGTCATTCGTTTCCGGACGCGAAGCTTGTATGCATAAGGTCCTTTTTGCGAAGCAGTTTCTCGCCGGTGCTGGGTTGACATAAACAGTGAATAGTCACCTGTGGCGCATATCCGTATTTAACGGGCCGCAGTTTATAGGTATGCGCCACACGTGACTCTAAGAAATAGTTTTATGACGTACGTGACAGGCATATCTTATTATTCATGTCATGAACTGTCAGTCAGTTTCGTCATGCACTGACACTCTCCTATGCCAATTTTGGTGTATACACCAAGTAAGGCAGGCGGCTATGAGGGCGCCCAGACACATGCTACTTGATGGAGACAGAAAGGTATACGGAAATGGAGAGAGCGCCTTTGGTTTGCTAAGTATTGCTTCGCATTGAAAAACAGCAATGTACTCGTTACCTATTTTTCTGATTTTTTTCAGTGTGTACAATGTATATACCAAACGTGGCAGTAGATCAAGGCCCGACGGAGAACTGCAGTAAATATTTCAGGCAGAATTGTACAGGAGAAGTATGGACGTTCTACAACAAAACGTGCAAAACGGAATACGTGTGATACCATCAGCTGGAATGAACGATACCCTTTTTGTTAGACTAGTTTAAATAAAGAGTTTTATTGCATAAACGCATCGAAATGTCCTTTATAAAATGAAGAAGACGAATGGATCGAGTGTTTTGCATCTGTTACGCCCAACCTAATGAAGCCAGGAAAAATTTAGGTTTCGGAAAGCACTGAAGTCAATATATCTAGCTTTATAGCGGAAGTGTATTAATAATCGCGAAATCATAAAGCAATTAATGTGCATAAGAAAACTAGCACAATTCGTAGTGAACCAACTTACAGCCGTCGGTTAATACGTCCGAATTTATGCTAATCTGCCTCTTGTACTTCTATTTTCGTCTGCTGCCTTAGGGCGTTTTGGTAGGGTTTTGTAAATGGCGGGGACAACTGATATTGCTAGAGCGAAATCCTCGAAGATGAAGAGACGTTTTGTGACTTGAAGCAAATGGAAACGTTCATGGGCCTTGTCACCGTGAAAAAGGCAGATTGAGCTATGACGGCGGTGGCCACCGCTCCTCGTTGTCTAATATTTCTCTGACTAAATTATCGGGAGTGCTATCCAACGCTACTCGAAACCATGGCGGCAAGAATTGACTTCTCTTTCTTCCCAATACCAGAAGCGTTGTTTAAAGTTTCTAGGCGAAGTCGCCACTGAAGGAAAGTGGAGTTTTCGCTGACTCTGAATGCTTTTCATTCATGTCGCCTGCCCTTGCCATGACTTCACCGGAGTGGTCTAAATATGTGCGTCAAAGACACACACGAGAATGCGTAAACGAAGGTACAGCTTCAGAAGTATATAGATGTACCTGTCGCAAACACACGATAATTATTTTCATATGACTGCTCCTGATCCGTTACGATAGACCAAGGCACCACTACAGTAAAAAATGTTCCAAGCGGTAAACGCGTGTTTTTTCTTGCGAGGAAAGTGTCACTGTCTGTCAATGTATACTGCGACCTGCATTTAGTGTCAGTGTTCCCTTGTGCTGCAATGGAGAGCTTCCTCATGATGGAGACGAAGCAAAAATATTTGAAAGCTGACAGACAGCTTTTGTCGTACATTTTCTCTGCATCGCAACAGAAATATTACCGTGCAACATTTGCAGTCAAACTTTTTGAAGTGGTATGCACGCAACATATGGTGAAAGAGACGGGGTGGGGGGATTTAGCTTGAGAGCGGCTCGTGTTTGTGCGTGGCTGTCGACTGCGCATGCGCGTCCTCTGAACGTTTACGGCACAGCACCCGTCAGGGCGTTTAGTTGTTATAACCTTCCTCTATCTATAGTTTCGCAATCTCGTGACAGCGCCTTGTAAGACCTAAATGAGCGTAACGCACGAAACACGAGCGCTAAGATTTAATACCCCTGAAACACGGGCGCCCCATAGTCCTTTATATAAGGGGAGATCTTTCAGGATGGCATTTTTGCGAAGCAACACACGACAAAGCAGTATCTTCCTCCAGGAAACGTTCCGTTTCTCAAAAGTAGATCTTGCATCTACGTTTCGACCGTAAAGGGTATTCTCACGCGACATTATATTTACACAACTCAACATTACAGCTCTTCAACGAAGGTTCGCAGGCTGGGGTCGTATTCCCCTCTGGGGCTGTTGAAAATATGCACTGCCCCCCAAAAATGCTTTGTCGGTGCGACTGCGTGTTCATTTGGGGAACCGGGGCTGAGGTTACCTAAAGGATATAGTCCGGTGTCATGTGTTGTGGACGCTAGTTCTCTCTCCAAACGGTTCTTCATGGTAATGAATGTAGTGCGCTGCAAAGTAGTTCACTCTTGTCTGTGTGTCAGGGCTCTAACACGCGCCCGCAAAACACGTAGGAGGCATCAGCGCACAGCCCATGACCGCTTTAAAACGGGGAAGCTCCACGTACACCAACTCTTCCACGTCCGCCCATGAAAAAAAGTATTGGGACCACGAGAAGGCGTTGCCTGCAGGATCTTCGTGGAGCTTCCGCTACGTCATTGGCAATCGAAAGCAGCGCCGCGATGAAGACTCAGTCCTCTCTTAAGGCTCTTCACACTTGGAAATAGGAAGGACTCTGCCGCCAAGTTAGTCGAAAAGCAACTGGTCGCAAGTAATCCCAAATGGCCGCCAATGTCGCAAAGCGACTGCTTTGGCTCAGTCGGTCACCGCTCGATTTTTAGTCGCACAACTGCGTTCTCAAAGTACTGAACCAATTATATGCGCAGGAAAAGAACTTCAATGTATTTTACGGGGCACTGGCAATGCGAGGTATGTGCGATGAGACGTCGGTTCTGTGTGGAGACTAGAACAGGTCGCGCTCATCTGTAGAAATCAGTCGCCTTGAATCGCTTTTAGTCCCAAGGTTCAATCGATGGCCTGCGTATTCACTCCCTGGACGTCAACATTTTATCAATTTCTCTTTCTTACATGATGCCCTCTTCGAGAGCCATACCATCATGCTTCTGCATTAGGATTAGTCTGTCAATACAAATGTCGGCAGTCTCAACTCTTCGTAAAGGCACATATCTACCGACTGGTACCCTGCTCGAGCCACGCCGTGATTGGTGTGATACTGGTATTAAATAAAAATCGAAAAGATCTTACGGCTTGCAGCAGATGAGCACTTTGCGTGAAAACGGCGTACTCGGAATATGCTGCGCTGCAGCAGAAAATTGATATGCCAGCGAATGACGGAAACAATTTTCAGTGAATCGGTGCTGTCGATGGTAAGCGGTGGGAACAGGCAGCTTGGCACCTGCTCCGGTGATCTGTATACTTTTGTTCGTTAGTGTACGTGAAACTAATATTGTCTCTGATGTACGATTGTTTAAGTTCAGAACAAGTGTCCTAGTGATGAATCAGGTATCGCCGGTGCGCCTTTATAATCAGCTTATGTGATCTAGTACATGGTTGGAGTTCGCTGCTGTCCAACACAATGGTATTATCGGGACACAGGGATAAGACAAAGCAAGAAATTGCCGCAGCATTCTACATAAAAAAGTGCGGTCACATTGCTTCCAAGGTCTGAGGTGTTGCTGCATGAGATAGAAGCCGCATGCAATTATCTATGATTTGCATTGCGGGGGTAAACAACATAACTTGAACATAAACCGTGTATTTTGTTCTTGTTTTATTTGGTACAACACTTTTTCTGATATTCAGGTAACAGGAAGTAGGTGGTTGACCGGAAATACTTGTGAACCAGAGCGTCATTTGGTGCTCCTGCTAGAGCTTGCGCGACAACCAGTGATAGGACTGGAATATTCGATGACACACGTATAAATGCCGACGCGCTTGATCGACGCTGGTCGACGCTTGATCGAGTTAATCGACGGCCGACGCTCTGTTCGCCGCTATCAGTGCCAGTGTGTATTACTGTAATTTGACTTTCCGTTTACCGGCCACAAGATCGGCCAAATAAACAGTTTCATCTTGGACATACCGACTGCTGTCTTCGTCAAAGTCACGACCACGTGACACCTAGTGGAGGTGCTGCTTCTTTCATGTACCGGACACCCCCGTCAAGCCGTGAACCCAGCCCAAAATGGGACGAAGACACCTACCCCATCACGAACAGTCGCGCTAGCCGCGGACTGAAAGGACTTCCCCCGCAGCACGGACTCCTACCGGACAAGACAAAAACTACGGCGACGAAGACAACAGGCACAGTGACGGCCGCTGTGTCCGCTGCAACGATCGTTATCCAGCCACCAAGCGAGCCACCGACTTTTTATGGATCACCAAATGAAGACCCCGAAACCTGGCTAGAGACATACGAACGAGTCGCGACCTTCAACAACTGGGACTCCGAAGAAAAACTTCGCCGCGTCTACTTCTCCCTAGAAGACGCAGCAAGGACCGGGTTCGAGAACCGGGAGTCCACACTTCGAGCATGGGACCTCTTTCGCAGCGCTTTCTTGGAGACATTAGCGAGCGTCGTCTGAAAGAAAAGGGCCACAGCCTTGCTGGAGACGAGGATAAAACTACCGAATGAAAGCGTGGCCATCTTCACAGCAGAAATGACCCTACTCTTTCGCCACGCTGACCCTGCTATGCCCTAGGACCATAAAGTCCGCTTTCTCATGCGAGGAGTAAATCAAGAGCTCTTCGCTGGGCGTATGAGGAAAACACCAAACACCGTCGAAGAATTCGTCTCTGAAGCGACGACGATTTAGAAGACGCTTGAAATGCGCACCCGACAGTACAATCGTCGCCTGTTTCCAGACAGGGCAGCTGTTCAAGCCCTTGGCTCCGAAGACCTGCGCAAAACCATCCGAGCCATCGTGCGAGAGGAGCTCCGGAAGCTCTCTTTGCCACAGCCAGGGCCTAGAGATGACGTCGATTGCTGAAGTAGTACGCGAGGAGATCCAACAGTCACTTGTTGTTCTTCAGCCAGCAGAGCCGCAGCTGCAGTCTATGAGCTACGCTGCTGCGGCCCACCGTCAAGCTCCCCGCAGCTACTACGACGAGACGCCAATCAGCCGCAGTTCCGCCGCCATTACTGGCGCTATACCGCCCACCTGCCGGCCAGCGCCACGCTCCGAGGAAGACCGACGTTTGGCGCGCCCCTGACCCCCCGCCCACTCTGCTACCACTGCGGCGAGGCCGGCCATACCTACCGCCGTTGCCAGTGCCGAGAGATGGGGCTACGCGGTTTGGCCGTCAATGCGCCTCGTCCACAGCGCCGTTAACGACTACAAGACATTGCAGCTACCTCGCGGTAGCGCAGTGGACACCCCGATGACCTTCCCGATCGCCGTCGCCCAGCCGCTACATGTCATCGCGCCGCCGGCAGTACACCGGACCAAACCGGGGCCGGTCACCTAGCCCGTACCCGGGAAACTAAGGGCAGCAACCGATTCAGGTTCGGAAGCTGTACGACGAAATGCCGAAGATCCTCCGCGGCTGCCGACGACGACAACGCCACGAAACCTGCAGAACACGAAGCGAAGCAGACGAATTATAAACTTAAGGGCTCGTTTGCTTTGTTAAACACAGTATTAATGAGAACTAACAGACAAAGATGCCAAGGAAAGTATAGGGGAAGCTATTAGAAGTAATTGTAATGTAAATGTGAAGAAAGGAAAGTGGACGAAAAGATAACTTGCCACCGGCAGGGACCGAACCTGCGACCTTCGAATAACGCGTCCGATGCTCTACCACTGAGCTACGGTGGCGGTCATCCCCCCCCGTCCACTTTATAGGGTATATATGTGTACTTAAACGTGGGAGCGTCAGTCAGCGCCGCCTGGTGCCCTTAATGCTAGTGTGGAACACTCTTTTTTGCCTGTAGGCGTCACGTAGTACGTGATCTTATTACGAGCGGGCAGCTGACTAATAATCCCTCGCATACCACCTGAAGGCATCAAGTCTGCCAGAACGAGACCCTCGTTATGAATGAAGGAAATAATTGTAAACTTAAGGGCTCGTTTGCTTTGTTAAACACAGTATTAATGAGAACTAACAGACAAAGATGCCAAGGAAACTATAGGGGAAGCTATTGGAAGTAATTGTAATGTAAATGTGAAGAAAGGAAAGTGGACGAAAAGATAACTTGCCACCGGCAGGGACCGAACCTGCGACCTTCGAATAACGCGTCCGATGCTCTACCACTGAGCTACGGTGGCGGTCATCCCCCCGTCCACTTTATAGGGTATATATCTGTACTTAAACGTGGCAAGTTATCTTTTCGTCCACTTTCCTTTCTTCACATTTACATTACAATTACTTTTAATAGCTTCCCCCTATACTTTCCTTGGCATCTTTGTCTGTTAGTTCTCATTAATACTGTGTTTAACAAAGCAAACGAGCCCTTAAGTTTATAATTATTTCCTTCATACATAACGAGGGTCTCGTTCTGGCAGACTTGATGCCTTCAGGTGGTATGCGAGGGATTATTCAGATCCAGCTTTCGGGGACATTGAATGATCAGCGCTCCTAGCGGCCACTGCTGGAAGCTCTCCCCCGTTTTCAATGGGACAGAGTCATTTTTCGACGATAAAAAATCGTAGAGGCTCAATTTCCAAAACTTCTTAAAGGGGCACCTTCTAGGAGCTGTACCGCACTTAACAAATGCAGCATCGTTAACATCGGGACTTCACATTCTGTTCCCACGACGACTAAAGTTTAAACAATGGGGTCCTATGGAAGCGGCCGAAATCACGCCTCGTTTTTCGGGACAAAAACGGGCCGTCTGAAAAAACTAGACGGAATCCTGCAAATTTCCCGGAGATCTGAGTAGTACGGAGACGAAGCTTTCATTTGAGGCCGCAATCATGTTTCTGTGGGAAGAAAAACACGTTCCAAAATGAAGTTTTCTACGACACAGTCGCGTCTTCGACTCGCGTCTTCGACCATGGTATCCTGATAAGACCCATTTTACCGCCCCGCGACCGGTGTGTGTTGTGGCCTAGATGGTTGAGCGCCTGTTCTAGCGACTCACGCGCGGTGAATGCGGCACGGGTTCGAATCGCAGTTATATTTTTCGTTTTTTTTTCTTTTTTTTTTTTTACAGAATTGCTGTCAGTGGTTACGGTGCTCGGCTGCCGGCCCGAAGGGCACCGGTTTGATCGTGGCCGCGGCTCTAGCATTTTCGAACGAGGCGAAAATCCACTAGTACTTGGATTTTGATGCTGTACGTAGATGTAAATTCACGTTAAAGAACCCCAGGTGGTCGAAATTTCCGGCACACTCTTCTGCCGCGACAGGGAATGGGGGACGCCCGCTAAGCGCTAAGCGCGTGCTGTAGGACATCATTTTTTCCAGTCCAGACCTCATCTACGGCGCGGCTCATAAACATATCGTAGTTTTGGCGTGCAAAGTTCCAGCAATTAATATTACTAGTGCGTCATTGCTGAAGATTTAGTTTCTTGTTTTTTCGCTAAAGTGTTGCAAGCAGAATCTTTGCTACAGAGCCGGTTTCGCTTCTAGATATGGAGCAAGTAAAGTTCTCATGTTTTAGTATTTCTTATTACGCAACCCATTATCTAAACAACAAAGGAAGGGGAACCAAGGGCCTATTTCAGTTAACCACAGCCTCAATAAGGCAACACATATTGAATCCAAGGAAAGCATGATAGAAGCTATTGATAGTGTAATGAAGCGTTTTAAATAAGCACTATACTATTGGAGACTGAGCAGCAATGGCAGAACCAGCGCAAAGCTCGCGTTGCCGAATCGTCTTCTTTTCTTTCTACATAAGCAGCGTTCTCTGCTTCTGCAAGCAGTGCCGCTTTTAGAGAGTTTTAGAACAGCGTACGCGAAGCTTTGCGTTTGCGTTGCGCATGCGTCGTACGCTAGCCTCTTGCGGGCTCCCGTTAAGTGACGAACGCTAACGCTACGCCCGCAATGCCGGCAAGCTTTGCGTGCGGTGTTCTAAAACTCTCTGTTTACTTCCCTTCCGAAACAGAGCCATCCTGGCGAATTACAGGCAGTATACCACGGCACTGAGATAGTAAGGCTTTAGCAGGTCCATTGCGCAATCTCATGCCTAGACAATGTTGATTACTAGATTAGAAGAAAGCTCAAGTGGCTTGACGCCGGACATCAAGTACGCGGCTTGTTAGACCATACGGGACGGGCCGCGGTACTTCGAAAGAAGTTTCGTTGACCGACCGGGGCTAGCTCAAGGAATCCAGAGCCACACAAGTTGATGATAACCTTGGCCGTTTATCCACACAAGTCAGTCCCGGGAATACGACGCTAAAAGGCTTCGAGACATCTCGATGGTGTATTTGGCGCTGCTTGCCATAAGTGGAGTGACATCGGGCACTCTGGCGACCCTCTTCAGCGCTTAGCAGCTTGGGAACTGCCGTCGACTCACTCACATAAGCGTGGCAAGGAGGTATTGCGCATAACGTGCAGGAGGGCTCGAGTCCTTATAGGTAGAAGACAGGAGAGAGTCCTTTCGTGGTCTGCGTAGCAGTGTTTTGGGCGTACGTCACGAAGAGAATGACACGGTTCCAGTCTTAGTAACCGGAAGTGACGTACATTGTCAGCACATCACCTGATGTTCGATTAAATATTTCTGTTAAACCATTCGTTTTATAATTGTAAGATGTGGCCGTGTGGTGAAAGACCTTGCATTCCTCTAGAATTGCTTGACGACGACAGAAATACACGTCTTTCGGACGATGCCCGGCTCACGTAGTGCGCCGTGCTGTAGAATGACGCGGTGTGAAATGAGAGACATTGCTAGCCGATGCAGATGGCAATGCTGAAGTATCTGCTTAGCGTGTGATCGATGGCAACAATTATCTGTCGGTTGGCAGCAGGAGTGATGGAAAGAAGTCCATACAAATCAACACCGGCGAAGTCCAAGGGACGGAGAGGGCAAGTCAGTGGTTGTTACGGAGCAGGGAAATGGCAAGGGGGGATTCGTGTGGCGCTGCGCGCGCAACAAATGTAGCGGTGTAAGAAGCGGTACATTCTGCGTTGATAGTAGCAGAGCTGGAGGAAAGTGCAAATCTTCAACCCTTCGGCATGTGCACACTGTGAGTCAGCGTTTAAGGTGGCGCATATGTCTTAACGTAGATGGCGCGGAATAAGAGCGATTTGCGTCCATCATAGATGTAGTTGTGATGGTCGATCAACTGTCACGACGAATGAAATGGTGTGTTTGATGACTTATTTCTCTAGGGATGGTAGGTGACGTTGCTTCACGCAACAAGACCATAGGGGAAGCAACGCAGGGGTTTTTGCGCCACTGCACAGGGCATGTCGGTGACGGCTACAGCGGGAACGCGTCGTAGATGGACAAGAAGACCGCCGCTAGAATGTGTATTGATCGGCGGATGCAGGGGGGGGGGGGGGTTACGGGGTTCAACCGTACTTTATGTATGCTTGTGCGTGCTTTGGTAGGTGCATGGCTGGCATAAACAACCAGGGTTGCCGTTGGGTGTGACACGAAAAGGCGCCAGAACTCACGCCAAAAGTAGCCAAAGCAGCCATGACATTTGATCCTATCGCCGAATTTCTCGCCAAACAGAACAGAAGCGCTATTATGAAGTCTTTACTATTGATGAATAAATAAAACTATTTTGAATAAGTAAAACCGCAAGTTTAAAAAAAGAGCCATGGCGCCAACTGGAAATTTTCGTCGCCAACGGGGTCCAAAAGTAGCCACTTTGGCGCAAAGTAGCCACCAACGGCAACACTGTAAGCAACAACTAACTCGTCAAATCCGCGTTTACGCTGGGCAAGCACAGCGCCGAACACAACGCCGCTAGTGTCCTTGTCAATTTCATTTTGGGTGCTCTCAGCTTTTCTTTCATAATAAACTTCTCTCTCTCTCTCATATGGGGCGAGCAAATCAAAATGTCGCAAGATTGAAGGCGAAGTAAGAATTCATCGGAGTTTTCTGGATGCATCGCCACGTGTGACTTCGCTCAAAGGTCGCAGCCGCAGCGGAGGTCTGTGAAATGCGCTATAATTGCGGGGAAGCGGCGAATGAAACGAGTAAAATAAAATCAAAGGCATAGAGAGCTGCGAAGGTATTTCATTGCCAGTTTAGGAAACGAAGCAGCAGCACGAAGTGTCGTGGGATCCGGAAGGACGCCATCTCGGAAGAAGACGGCCCAGAATAAGCAGCTTTCGTACGCCAAAGCAACACTTCTTTAAGTTTACCTCAATGCCATTAGAGCTGATACTAGTGACGACAGCTACGTCCTTTTGTAGATGTATTGAAAGCCGTCTGAAAATATCAGAGTACCATCCAGGTAGTAGAGATTCGTCTGCCACTTGAAGCCGCGAAGGATGCCGATCATGCGTTCAAATGTTGCAAGCGCGTTGCACAGCCCGAATCACGTCACAATAAATTCATATAAGCCATCGAATCTAACGAAGGCTGGTTAACGGTGGTCAAGTTCAGCCATCGGGCTGCAAGCAGCCGGAGCGCAGGTCCAACGAATAGAGAGAGAGAGAGAGAAAAAAGCTATGCTCCATGCCAGCAGTCGCGGCGTCGTCTATTAGTGGCTATAGGGATAGATGTCCTTACGTGCGATCTTGTTCAGCAAGCCATAGTCTACGCAAAAACTAGGCAATTAAGCCGTCCTTTTTTTTTTTTTTTTTTTTTTTTTTTTTTTTTTACAATATCGATCGGTGAGACCCATCGGCAGTTCGAGGTCTGTATGACGCCGTGTTGAGCCGTGTCACTTGTGCGATGTTGCGACGCACTGTGGCTGGCACACGATATGCGCACTTCGGCTAAGGAGCGTGGAGATCAGTGTCGAAGAAATACATCGTCTTAGACTTAATGTTGGGCTTCAATACATGAAAGGATGTTTTGTTAAGAATATAATTCGAATGGCAATGCCTTTCTCTGTAATGTTCACGAATTAGGTAATACCTCGAAACTAGTGGCATCATAAAAATTCGTTCCAGGTTGCCTTGAGAACTCCCACGACTAAACATTGGGAATTGAAATGTGGGCGATAATTCAATTAGTTAAGATCACAATTTGTAAATTTTCGTTAGATAGTGGACTAAGCCTTTCAATTTTTTGTGTAGTAATTTCAGCCTCTTCTCGTAAACCAGCTGACGAGCTAGAATTGTACAATACCTAACAGCCAACCTTTAAATGTTTTTGAAAGTGTTCGCTGAAACATCGGTATTCTTCTTATTGTTGTACACATGTACCGTACTCCTCTAGAATGCCCAAGTGCTTGAGTGCATTTGAGATAAATAAATAAATAAATAAATAAATAAATAAATAAATAAATAAATAAATAAATAAAACCTAAGCACGTGTTACACTCACTAAAAACGCTAAGGCGAATAACGGAAAAGTGGGCTAGTTGTTTAGGTTTCATAGTGCAGTATATGGGGCCGCGCGAGAACGAATACAAGGACGAGAAAACACAGGACATGCGCTGTCTGTGTCTTGTCAGTGCATGTCCTGTCTTTTCTCGTCCTTGTATGCGTGCTAGCGCTGCCCCATATACTTCGCTAAGGCGAAACCTGATTGGCTTCTTTGACACACTTTTGGCGTTGTAAAAATACATTATACCGGGTGTTCAAAGTTAAGATCTATGGTTTTATTAAAATTCAGCACTGGGAAGAACGTGAAAACCACCTTTGCAGATAACTTATGCATCCAGGGGCACACGCAATGAGACAATAATTATCGCTTTCAGGTGCCCAATTAACTCATATTCAATAATTAACTTTTTAGTGATTGCAGCAAGAAAGCATGTTTGTATTGAAAAGTTTGAGGCAGTCACATTTATACACAGTTCCACTTGGAAGAATTCTTCTAGCATGTCTGTGCTCCGAGATATCCCCGCTGCAAAGTTTAATTGTGGTTTACCTGATTACGCATGCAAGACAGTCAGTGGTGGCGCAAACTCCTCCCCGGTGGGCCGTGGCAGGTGCGTGCGTCGTTTAGTCTGATAACGGGTCGAAGGCACAGGCAAAGATGATAACGGTTACCCTTTTGCTACTGGCTGGCGATAGCAAGCAATGACTGTTCGTCACATCGGGAGGAACATTGCGCTGATCCCACAGCGCCCTGCAT
>JALIZH010032135.1:0-24249 GCA_030522465.1 Rhipicephalus appendiculatus
CAGCGGCGAGTTAAAGAAGAAACTCTTTATTTTGGCCGAACTTGTGGCCGGGAAACTGAAGGTCAGACTACAGCAATACACGCTGCACTGAGAGCGGCGAACAGAGCGTCGGCCGTCGATAATCTGATAATCGCAGGAACGCACCGGCTTTTATACATCACGCGTCGAACATTCTGGCCTTATCACTGGTCGTCGTGCAAGCTCTGGAATAAGCTAGAGTGTTCGCGTCTTGCGCGCAATCTTAACACAATGATCTACAATAATCGTGAAGCTTCTAGAACAATCAGCCGCGGTTTGCGCTGGGCATGCGGACAGTCTTTGTGGGCGAAAACCGAGTACAACAAGAATGAAAATAAGAAACGCGCGTGGCAATATCGTGTTCGGGCAACACCACCTGATTATTGGATCGGGCCCCTGTCAGGCCCGATCTGCGGTTGTGCCGGGCCGGGCCGTGTAGGCGAACTTTTCCCTCGGGTACGGGCCGGGCCCGGGTCTCCCTTTGAGTCACCGGGCCGGGCTCGGGCGGGTAAGTTTAAACAAGTTCCGGGCCGGGCCCGGGCCGAAAATCCCGGCCTGTGCAGTGCTCTAATTTGAGCTACAACAGAGGGTGCTCCCCCGTCCACTTTTTTGCAGGGTATTTATGTGGCCTTAATACCTGGGAATGTTAGCCAGCGGCACCAGCAGCCCAGGCGACAGGTGTGGAACACTCTTTTGCCAGAGGGCGTCACGGGGCACGCGATCTTCGCACCAGGTGGACCAGGAAAGCCTCACATAAGGCGTCTTCCGGGACGAAGCCCTCGCTATGAAAGTAGGGGAATTGCCCTCTCGCTTTCCGGATATGATGAACGCGTAATCAACGCGTAATTCGAAGGTTGTGAATTCGGATCCCGCCGACGGAAAGGGTGATTTTTCGTCCACTTCAATTTCTTTAAAGTTAAGTGAGAATCATTACAATATTGTTAGGGAACCACAAATAATGTATGTTTTCCTTGGCTTAATTGTCTGGTGGTTTCATTTGCTTTCATTAGTGGTGTATCGACCTTTATCAGTAACATAGAAAGAACAATTTTTTACACATTGTTCTAACGGAGGCTAATTAGTTGCAAAATACAAGTTACCATCGTTAATGTTCTTCACCAGACAAAGCATACCTTACATGTACGCAGCTGCATTGTAAAATCTTGTTGGTTAAAAATATTTATGGAGGCCGACCAAGGCGCAAAATATTTGCTGACGCTTCGGCTCCCACACGGGAGCTTTGTTCACAATGAAGGACGAAACACGAGGGAAATGAGATCATATGCGGATCAGTACATGACGTAATGCGCGGGCGCATATCCCACTAAGATTTCCGTCGTTGCGATTAAAAGTGCGTGCCGTTGTCTGAACATGCAGCGACTCAAGATAAATCCGCTGGCTTAGATTCATGTCGCTTGAAATGACGCAGGCGCAATCCCAGCCTATCTGGTGACCTGTAGAATCAGCGTGTTCTGCAAGGGCGCTGGACATCACGTGATGCTTGCTGATATCATTCCGAGGCTCCTTGAGTGTTCTCTAAAAACATCGCACACCTCTCCCTTAAAGGGAACCCTGAGTAGTAATTCGAAGCAGCCAATGTCTTTTATTCATCATCGTATATCACTCTAAGCTGCGGAGACCTTTTTTCCTTGAGTATAACGGCCTTGTGGTCTGTAAAGTGTAAAGTTAACGGATCGTGCAGCAAAGGTGGTAGTTTGAAGTTTGAGAAGGCGATGTCTATGCACGCTCGCCTGATGGTAGTATGATGTCTGTCATCGTACGAAATGCACCGTAGAGCGTAGCCAGTCGTTATTCTTGATGTCCACGTTGAAGTCCCCGGTGAGTACGAAGGGGTTGTCCTTGACCGTAGTTTCATAGCGGAGCATCGCCTTCTAGATGCACCTTTCCACGTTTCCTCGGGAGAGCTTTGGAGCAAGGTACATTAATTGTCATGACGATGATGTTGCTCGAGAATGTTGCGGCGGCATGTTCGCCGTTGTGACTCTGACTCGTTATTGGTAGGTCGAGATCTACTGCGGTTTGTGGTCGTTTGACGTAGATCCCGACACCACCAGCAGGACATTCCGCTTCCTCCGTGCAAACGAACGCATTGTATCTGTTGATGGTGGGTCTTGCGGTGGTCCACGTTTCTGTAAGGCAGAGCACGTCCACGTTGGGGAGAACAGGATCGCGTTCAATGTCCCTCGCATGCGCGTTAAGGGATCGGGTGTTGAGTAGGGCTATGGTGAACTCTGTTTCTGGGTTCACATCTTTTTGGAAGGCGCGGAGGTACTGCTGCGTGATGGTGACCAACCTGTCTTTGTCTAGCCGTTGAAACTCGTCCACCATTCCTTGTGGTAGAAATGGTGGTCTCCGGCGGCGTTGGTCAGGTAGAGATGCCGTGATGGCAGAAAGAGAATGTGTGGCCTGGAAGTCGTTTATTATTCATCGTCATCAGCGCCATCGTCATCTTCATGGCGTATAATGGTTACCTTGCATGTGCTGTGCCGTGATGGCATCGTCATCTGGCTACGGCGCAAGACGATGGGGGGGGACAGGCCTCGTTCATAAGCTGCTTCGCATCTAAAATTCCCGATGTACTTGTGGTCGCACTGCGCACAGGGGACACCACATCAGGGAACGTCTCTCGTGGCAGGCGGTCCTTCAAGTTCACAAGGACGTTCCTGCGTTTACGCGAGGGCACGTCGGCTACCCGAACACCATATGGACGCATGACGGCGGGCGAGATGACGCTGAAGAGATGTGACGAAGGAGGATTTCGTCTGACCCTCGACTTCAGTGTAAAGACTCGCTCACGCCTGCGACTAGCAGGCGTGCGCTAATGGTCTCACGACCGTTTCGTGAGCACTCTCGCGACCAACTTAGTCGCAAAGAGGCTGCTTTGGCTCACTCGTTCGCTGCTCAGATTTTAAAGCGAAAGCTCGACTAAGCTAAGCCTCTCTAGGTCATTCATGGCGTGTCAACGACCTTGAGCCACCGGAGTGCTAGTGTGGCTGGCGTGACGTCACGCCACGTGATCCGCTGCAGTGAGTCGTCGCTGCTGCAGCCGCTCGGAGCTTCGCTATAATAGACACTTTTAGTTGAGCGTACGCAACAAGCCGTACGCAGCACGATACGATGCGTACGCTGCAAGCGAAGCGCTCAGCAACACTTTTAGTTTACCGTATCGACCTTACCGGGATGCGTTTGGTCCAACTAGACGTATCATATGTGAAATGAAACAGCTTTCGAGTGCTTCTTAGCGCCATCCTGTGGTACCGGCCGTTATAACGGCCACTGGCATCCGAGTCAAGCTGAATCATCGGATGAGCGTTTTTACGTTCTGTGCCATCTTGCAATCTGGCTGCTCTTTCATTCGAGATCTCGCGATAGTGTCACGTAGCTAGCGCTACGTCTCGTTACGTTTGCGTGTGCCGGATTTTTTTTCGGGCGTACGCACGCATCCGCGAAATAGATATGTTACGTACTGCGCATGCGCACTTCTCTCCCGTAGCCATGCTGCGTACGTAGGCTCGTTACGTACGCTAAACTAAAAGTGTCTAATGTAATAATAATACCTGGGGTTTTACGTCCCAAAACCACGATATGATTATGAGAGACGCCGTAGTGGAGGGCTCCGGAAATTTCGACCATCTGGTGTTCTTTAACGTGCACTGACATCGCACAGTACACGGGCCTCTACCATTTCGCCTCCACTGAAATGCGACCGCCGCGGCCGGGATCGAACCCGCGACCTTCGGGTCAGCAGCCGAGCACCTTAGCCACTGATCCACCGTGGCGGACAAAAAGTGTCTAATGTCTACCATAGCCTTGCTGATGCGGTACCACGTTACCAGGCGAAGGTTTAACGGCTGCTTCGCCGGCACAATTGGTCACTCAGTATCAGTCTCATCATAAATAGCAAGCCGGCTAGGCCGTAAGGATGAAGATGCGGTCACTGACCAAGTCAAGGTGAAAACACAGATATGTTTTCGGGACCGTACCGGTCGCTTGATCCCACTAAGCAGGCGACAGCCGTAAGTCGCTTTTTATTCTGAAATGTTACGTAATGAAGGGCTGCAGCTTGCCGGTAGATTGCCCTCTGACCTCTGGATAGTGTCCTCGGTCGTCTAAATAAACACGGATTCCAGAAGTTGCCTCGTGGTCGAATCATTTTTCTTGGCTATTACAGCGGCGTTATCCCAATCGATGGAACGACCGTGATTATCGGCGTGCTCGACCAGGGCGTCCGTCGCTTTCCTGATGAAGTTGCCAGGTTCGCCGATGTAACTGCAGCGACAGTCTGCGCATGGTATCTTGTAGACAACACCGGGGCATCTTTTCCCGTTCACAAGCTGAACTTGTTGGACGGCATGTGCGCAACGCGAAGGTCGTACCTTGAAAGATGCGGCTTAGCGCTTCGCTGACCCCATATGTCCCATATGGGGTCAGCGAAGCGCTAAGCCGCATCTTTTCAAAGTACGCATCTTTTCAAGCCGGTGCTTTTTCGAAACCACTTGCCCTGTGCACAAGGCCTGGGATTGATAACGCGATCTTCAACATTCTTAATAAACTTCTCCGGGTACCCATTGGTCAGTACTTCTTGATGTATTGCTTGAAGTTCTTTCCTCATTTCGTTATCACTTGAGCGAATGCGTGTTGCCCTCGTCACAAGAGAAGGAACGACGCCCTCTGTGCGTGTCCTTCAGCGCCAGTAACAGGTTGAGTCCAATTGTCCAGTAGACATAGCTAGACGACACGCTACGAAACCTCAAGCAAAGGCAATGTGGGCAGAGGCAGTCCAGGTATAGAGAAGCTTACCAAGCGCGTGCCAGGATCGAAGCTAACGCAGCCGTCAGCGACACGATCAGCAAAAAGGAGATCAAGAACTTCAATGAAACAAAGTGTGGGAACGGGTATATACTTTGAGACAAACATACCTTTCGCTCGCAATAAGTAGGTTTACAAGAGCCAACTTTGTGAGTCGCACGACTGCAGTCGAGATGCCCACGAACAGAACGTCAGCCAAATTGACGGGGCAATGGCAGCGCGTGGAGACGTGACTTTGTTGTGGCGACGTGTGTAGGTCTCACGCAGAATCAGAATACTTTTAGATGTGAAGCATCTTATGGCGAAGCTTAATCCGGTGGTGGTGTGCCGGCGTGACCACCCTTACTGCGCATGCGCAAACCTTTCAAAAAAAAATAATAAATAATAATAATAAATCAAAATAATAATAAAAACCTCCTCTCCCCCTCTCTCTCCTCTAGGCATCCCTCCCCGCGGCAACCACACCCTCACTGCGCATGCGCCTCCCCTCCTCTCTCCCCTCCTACGTTCCCCCCCCTCTCTCCTCTAAGCATCCCCGCCCGCGGCGTCCATACACCCACTGCGCATGCGCGTCCCCCCCTCTCTCTCCTCTCCTACGCTCCCCCCTCTCTCCTCTAGGCATCCCCTGCCCGCGGCGTCCAGACTCCCACTGCGCATGCGCGTCCCCCCCCCTCTCTCCCCCCCTTCTCTCGCCTCGCGACGCCGACGCAGGCAGCGTCTGCTAGCGAGTTTCTTGGTTGAAAAGACCGACTGCTCGCGCTGCACAACCGTTCACTGGCCACCCCGTATATATGGCAATGGATCTTGACCTCCAAGGTGGTGCCGGTGGGAGATTTCTCCTGTGCGTTGTTGAACAATGAAAAATTCGCAGCGTGCGCGTTAAATAAAAGCGGACTGCGGGTCTCTGTGTCCAGTCGGAGTCTTCTGTCTCTCATTGCCCATTAGCAGCGATTGGCATGTTCCAGTAGCAAACACCGCTCCATCACTGCGTGCTTTGCGCCTCCCCAGTTTTCTGTCCTGCGCAACGCTGCGATGAGCACCAGCGTCAACGCCACCGCCAATGTAAGCGTTAGCGCCCGCTGCTTCACATATACACATGGTTCCCTTTAGCGGGAGATGGTGTAATTTTTTTATTTCAACATCAGACTCCGAAAAATACAGATGTTGAGGGCCGTGAGCTAAAAGCCTCAAAACGGCTTGACGAGGCCCACGGTCCCTTGAACTTGGCACCTACAGAAAGCAATATGAACACGGAGCACCAAAAAATATACCATTCACCTTCTACCCCAAAAAAACAGAAAGAAAACAGAATCGCATGTTACATAAAAAATACACGTGTCATCACATAACGTAATGCAATTGTACATGAGAAACGAATCTTAACATACAATGCAACACTATTTCAATACATTGCAGCACATACAATGCAACCCTGCTGTAAAACGAATGTTGTAGTCATAATACGCACGAAAATGGAAGCTCGTAATGAATAAAAGATGTGGACAATCATACGACAAAAAAAAAACATATATAGTACGCGATAATAACACCGCATCCCCTTCCTCTTAAACGAAATATTTGTAAGCTTCTTCTTCGTGAACAAGAAAATGTACACGCTAATGTGCATTGTTTAACTGATGCGAACTGAAGGCAGATGTGAACGTCAGTCGCCTTGTGTCGCTCTTTGGTCGCCAGTCACAAAAGGTCGTGCGACCGTTGCTAGTCGCAAGTGCGAATGGTTTACGAGCGAGAATTTCGCGCCTGCATGGCGCGTGTCGCAGGCATGACGTTGTGTTGCACGACGGCTGCCACGCTGGCGCTCTGGATCCTCTACCTGGGCCGCAAGGGAGGCTTGGAGCATGCGCACCAGCGGCGATCGCTAGAACTGAGCCACTCGGTGGTCACGAGCAGCGGCAGCTTGCGCGGAGTGTGGGTGGACGACGGCGACAACGGCACCGTGCTGGCCTTCTTCGGCGTGCCGTACGCCGAGCCCCCTCTGGGCGCCGCCCGGTTCCAGAGACCCACGCCCGTGCGACCGTGGAACGGCGAGCTGAGAGCCACGTTCAAGGTGCGCTGACAGGGAGTGTGGGCAATTTACCGCAAGCGCTTTTGCAGAATGTTAGCGACGAACGTTACAACCAGCAAATTTTTACAGATGTGCATCCGTGGGCAAAAGTATGCCGCCCGAATCCCTTTGCCGTCTGCGCCGTCTTGTGAAGAGCCGTCTGCTGTCGGGAGCACTTCTCTCACCGTCGACAACTGTTCCGTCAAAGAAATGCTCTCGATAGCAGACGGCTTGCGACTAGACGGCGTAGACAGCGATTTCGTCTCGCGCTTCCGTCGTCTTGACCACGGAGTCTTTGTAAATGTTGTATTGCTCACTTCCCATGCAGTGGTGTTAATTGAACAATGCAATGCAATGGTAAATAACGAACAGGTGCATGCACCAAATCTCGAAGATATGTTTGGATAAAAGCAATGAGTAAACTTTAATCGCTTCGTCATTCGTCTGCGTCGGAATTTCCAGCCATGTAATCAGACTTCTACCGCTCGCTCCCTGCGCGTATGCATAAAAGAATACTTGCGTTCTCTGTAATTATTGTCCGTATAGCATTTCTTGACAATGTGTGTTTTACATTTAAAGCTCTGTTATGTGTCGCTATAGCTTCAGTACTTGATGTGCCTTCGTGTGCTGCCCACTCAAAAAGCTGCCGCAACATTACGTCAAGCCGGTGCACGCTAATGCGCCCCGTCACTGGCTGCCAGGTTTGCGGAGGGTGCTCCTCCTTCCCCGGCCGTTCCGTCGGAGCGGCGGGGGGAGGAGGAGGCACCCTAGTTTTGGGCCGAGACAGACGGTACGATTTTCCATGCGATGCGGCGTCCGGCGCGGCGATGCGGCAGCCGCAATGGTGACGTTTCATCGCATCGGACCGCCGCACCGCGTGCCCGGCCAACACCTCCTAGATGTAGGAGGTGTTGGCCCGGCGTGCATCAAACCGGGCAGATATTTTCGTCGCGGCGTCGGACCGTCGCACGGCCGCAGCCAATGACAGCTCGGGAGACGTGTGTCTTCACGCCGCTGGTGGTGCCATCTCCCTGTCGCTCCGGTCACCGTGGCCAAGGTACAGTGTACTAGAAGAGGGCAGTGAGCTTACTCCGCCGCTCCTCTGACGCAGTTGGCGTCGCATAGGAGAGGTGGCGCCACAGGCAACTTCAATAGATGCTTCGCTTGCAGAAGCTGCTCGCCGCTGGCCGCACGTTAGAGCTGCGACGCACGTTCCTGTGATATTTAAAATAAACTTGCTTGTATAGACCGCCCTCTGACTATATTGAGAGTGTATGTTGCTCTCAGTTCGCCTTTTTCCCCTGTTCTTTTGCGATAGAGTTTGCCGAAAGTCAGTCCGATGGCAGCCAAAGCTACCGATGCCTTTCTCATTTTTAGTGCGATGCAGTTAAAGCTTTGCTTTTTTTTGCGCACTTCAGTTCTTTGCATATTTTGACAAGCACAATATTTGTTTAGGCCACATCGTATTTGCCCCAATGTAGCATCTCGCGGAAAAGGACGATGTACCCTTCAAAATATACGGTTTCATGCCATGTAGACCTAACCTAAAATGATTTTGTTTCAAGATTATGCCCTGCCTTCCACCATGGAATTAGAAAACAGTGCACGCCCGCTCCTTAAAAATGCAGGTATGCTGGCTGGGTTTGTGCCTTTGCTATGCTAAAATGAAGTTGTAGCTTAAATATTTCTCGTTCCACTTTGGTTGTTGCACATGACCGAGACAGTAGTTTTGTGGGGGGTTATTATTAACCATCATTATGCAGTTGCACGTCTGTTATGCATATTTACAGTGCCATAATGGTAAACGAAATTAAGATACGCACGAAGCTCGTGTTTCTGACACGAAGCTCTTATTTGCAAGAACTGAAGTACAACATCCAGCCATTGATGCACTTTATTCACTTCATGTTTAACGACTCACCTTCAGCTTCTTGGCCCTCTGCCGCTTTCCTGCTTTGTCACTGTTCAGTCCTTTCACATCAAAATGAAGACGTGTGACAACGTAAAAAAAAAAATTACTTTTGCTGTGAGAAGAGCAGCGGGCACACTACAACCACTTTCTCGGAGAGCACTTCGGCATTAGCGGTCAACACGGCCGCGCGGTATACGACACCGACGGGGTCAGGAAAATTGTGCTTGCTCCAGTATCATACGTAGAATTTTTTTTTCGGGGGGAAGGGGGGGGGGGGGGGAACGGGCCTGGTGTGCCACCCCTTGGCTACGCCACTGCAGTACGGTGAGGGCACTTCTAAGAAATAAAACCGAGTTATATCATCAGATGGTGAAGATGTAGACGCTTTTGGGCATCATTCACAGCCTGCATCAACAGCGTCGTTGGTGTGAGCAAACGGCAGAAACCGCATTGTCGGAATGACAGAATTCGGGATTTTACTGTCCGTCTGAAGTTTCATATCTCTTCCTTATACGAACGGTCCTCTCTTGCGTAGGCTCCTTACTAAGATGCGTTGGCAGATTGGGAAGGATCGTCGGCACAGCATAGGCGCGGAGAATGGGGGCGGCCACGAGCAGGGCCGTACCCAGGAATCTTTTTCGAGGGGTATTTTTGTGTAGAACGGCAAACTGCGGCCACTGGTGGTAAAGGCGTGTAAATACTTTAGTATCACCCGAAAAGTTAACGCATTAAAAAATTTCGGGGTGTGTCAGACCCCCCTCAACCCCTCTCCATTTACGGTCCTGCCCACGAGGTACCCGCACTTCTTTTCCCTCGATATTGTGCACATAGTCTCTAAGCACATAACGTGGCTCGAAATGAAGCTCGCACACTGCGCTGTCTTCCAGGGGCTTGTCCGCTCTGTGCAGGTTCTTTTCTCAATCTTTACGCTTGCTCTGATCTTTCGGGACCCCAAACAACGGCAGATTCGGCCCACCCTTGACGTACACGTAGCCTGTATTGGCATCCAGGTGCGTAGCAGGGATTTTGCCGATGTTGCGGCATATCAGGCACTAAAAAGCATACTAATCTCTTGCGTGCTGCGTACGGCTAAACGCTGCCGGAAAAAAAAGTTGGCGCGACAACGTCCACAGCCATGAAACGTGTCTCGTCAACTGCTGGTGGTGGTTGTGGTTCGAAGAACGAAAAAAGGCGCCTAATTTCTGCAGCCCGGTCGGGAGCACGGCGCAGCGCCTGCAAGAGCTAGCCGGCTCTCTCAGGCAACGCTCCTCCCAACTTCTATTGATGGCGATTCCAGCGCCGCCGCCTGGGCGAAGAGAGAAGCACACACTGGCGACGTTCGTGGAGCCACGCCACCACATAGCCTGCGCCGGAGAGTAAGCCCACTGCCCTCTTCTAGTACACTGTAGCCAAGGCGAGACGATGGAGTCGAGCCTCGGAACATTCGCCGACATAGCCGCTCGCGGCGGCGTGATAAACATCGAGTACATTTCATTTGTGACGTGAAACATTCCCGGATTGAATAAAGGTATGTTTGAAGCGTGCCATTTCTGCAAGCTTCGCTTCCACCTTTGCTCTTCACGTCGATGACGTCGAGGAAGTTAATAGCGTATGCTAACGCATTACATACGAGTGCAAAGCTTCATCGTGTTGGCAAAAACAAGCGCTATATGACGAGCCCGCGTGTGATTGCGAACGGCGACAGCCGGCGCCCGCCACGCTAGGCCTACCTATCGGAGTCCTGAGTGTTGCCGCTGTTGCGACGTGCTTGTCGGGCACGAAGGCGTAGTTTTATTCAATATTTTCTTTTCGAACGAAGCGTGGCTGTGCAAAGTTGTTTGTTTTGTGCTTCATTGCGAGGATACGAAGTCCTCCGAGTGCGTATGCCGAGGCGCCGTATGTGGGTGGAGCCTGCGGCTGATTCCTCGTTCGCCCCATAGAGTTTCCTATAAATACACTAGAGGGAACTCTGGCGCTAGTATCTATGGCAGCTGCAACACACGGCGCTTCAGCCAGCATGGGAATCATGGGTAGTACACAAATTTGCCTAGTCTTGCCTACTCTTCGTTCTTTTGGCTCCGTGTGGCCTGAATCCGCTTTGCCGCAATACGAAGTTCAGCAATGGTTTAGCAGTTACGCTTCACCACCTTGACCTTTTTAGGCTCACGAATTCAAATCGGCTCACGAAGTTCACAACGGTCCATTCTTTTATCCGAAACAGAACGAAAACGCAACAATAAACAAAGCCACAAGTGCGTTCGAAGCCGGAAGCACGAAGACTAGGGAAATTTGTGTACTACTACCCATCATTCCCATGGTGGCTGAACGATCGCAGCGCCAGAGTCCCCTCTAGTTAATTTTAGGAAACTCTATGGTTCGCCCATGGCCTCCGAGATGGCGGGCGCGCGGCGGGTTTCTCTCCGGCCGTCCCAATCGCCGCTCTCCCCACCAAAAAACGTACATCGCGTCGCGCGCCCGGCTACCGCGAGATGGCGCACTCACTTGGGATTCCGGCGGCAGCGGAGACCGCGGCAGAAAGAACAGCGCGCGGGATTACAGCGTGCGCATGTTTTTTTTTCTTCTGCGAACGAGCAAGCATTGCCGCCAGGATCTTCTGGATGCACTGACGGCAAGTATTTTTTTTTTCTGTTAGTGCATTCATTTTGGTCCAATTTACGGAGAAAAGCACGGCAACTGCTGAATTTTCCTGATATAAATTATTGTAAGGAGGTATCAATTCGTCTGTGGTAGTGTTACTTCTTTTTCATTACGGTCCGTTTTGTCTCGGAGCGAAATACCTTGATTTGAGAAACATACGGGGGGCGTTCTAGCATTCTTCCTTTCTGGAGACGTGTATGGGTGAAAACTGGGCTAATTTTCGTCGCTGCATATTGCCCTCCTATGGTGACACATCGTTTTACTATTTAATCGCGTACGGATATTTATGAGTTGGTCAACCGAAGCACGGTTACGCTCTAGATAACTGAGTGCCCTGGTGATGTCACTAAAGTAAGATCATAAGTAATTTTGCCGGAATATTGTTGAAGGCTTCGATTAGCCGACCTATACATTTACTCCACACGTCGTTCACAGTGAAAGTGCCTGAGTTGTCATCGCCTCCTTTTTCGTCATCCGGATTTTGCTTACTTTTTGGTAGCACAATGTCAATATCAGTATCGTGTTCTTTTATTGTGCTCTCGACTGCATCCAAATCAATCAATCGATCATAAATGAACAAAACGCGCCTGTAACCAGTCCGTGGTCGTCGCAGAACCGGCGACTTTCAGTCTAGACCACGGTCTAGACGTGTGGCGACCGCCTGCAACCTCCTCCCTGTCTCCTGCGGCCATAGGTCGGCACTTTAAGGGAGTACTCACTCAAACTCACTCACCACAATTTTTTCAGCCTTCGCACTCACCCACGTTCACACTCACGTCCACTCACACTCATGAGTACTCACTCACGTTCACACTCAGCTCCACTCACACTCATGAGTACTCACTCACGTTCACACTCACGTCCACTCACACTCATGAGTACTCACTCATACTCAACTCACCACGTTCAGATGAGTGTGAGTGAGCGTGAGTTGAGTGCACTCATGAGTGAGTGTGCCGAGCTCCATAGGTCGGCACTTTAAGGGAGTACTCACTCAAACTCACTCACCACAATTTTTTCAGCCTTCGCACTCACTCACGTTCACACTCACGTCCACTCACACTCATGAGTACTCACTCACGTTCACACTCACGACCACTCACACTGATGAGTTCTCACTCACGTTCACACTCACGTCCACTCACACGCATGAGTACTCACTCATACTCAACTCACCACGTTCAAATGAGTATGAGTGAGTGTGAGTTGAGTGCACTCATGAGTGAGTGTGCCGAGCTATGCCTGCGGCGCGACGGGAGGTAGTTGGAAAGGGAAACTGGGGAAGCCTCGAGGGCGAGTGCGAAGCATTGTGCGCTATGCGAGCGCGGCTTTCGCGCCAGACTTGATGGCGCCGGCGACATCGCGAGGAGAGAGCATGACGATTGCTGATGCCGAGTGCCGAGTTTGGTCGGCTCAATTAGCGTTCCCTCCAGTGTGCGCTCGACCTTATTTCTTTGTAACGCGCTCATGCTGCGGCGTTTGCGCGGTTTTTTTGTCTTGCGTGCTTGTGTCGCTGGCGTTCTGCGTAAGGAAGACAAAATTTTGGCGTGGAAGTGGAAATGAATGTTTGATTCAATAGCAGTGATTTATTAGTTGAAGTTGCAGACTACTTACGGCTATATAACTGAAACTCTGTCAGTGCTGTCTTTTTTTTTCTTTTTTTTTGTAAGAGAAAATGCTGTGAGGTCCTGTGTCTTCTCTTTAATTTCAGGAATATGGCATACTGCTGCGTACCCTTCTACAAGTCGAATAGCAAAAAGAAGCTTGGGATCAGTTTTCATAAATTTTCCGGAAAATGAGACGTATCGGCAGGCATGGCTGAAGGCTGTATCAAGAAAGGATTTCGTTCCGAATGAAAATTCTAACACCAGTTTAGTCTGCAGTCTGCACTTTGTCGATTCTGATTTATCTAGTTCCACAATTAAGCGGCGACGCCTCAAGCCAGATGCTGTGCCTAGCGATTTTAGCAAATACCCACGCTACATGCAGCCTATTCCGCCTAAGAAAAGGCGTAAATTAGAGCTACAGTTTTCAATCTCTCATCAGAAAACCCCGACATCAACCACGGCACCAAAAGAAGGACGCGAGGAAAATGCCGCTGAAGATTTCCGCAGTGAAGATATTTGCGCATCACTTGTTTCTACAAACATTCTGGCAAGTCATCCATCAACCCCGACGCGGCCAATGTGCCTGACGATTCAGACGCCACCCAAGAAGCTGCGGTTTCAGCGCGAGCCCCGGGCGTCATCACGCCTAGCCTCATCATCGTTCTTTTTTTTTCTTCTCCTTCGCTAGCGGCCCCAACTATACAGCCCGCAAATTTCGAAGTATAGTAAGCTTTTAGCACATGCGGATCTCTTGCAGAGGCATCGCTTTTCTAAGTGCTCTAATAAAGGCGGCGCAAGTCTACAGCAAAAAAAAAAAAAAAAAAAAAAAAAAAAAAAAAAGAAAAAAGCTCATTTGAGAATTGATAGGCCCCGGCATTGACTTGGCCTCTCGTACACCTTGACCAGACATTTCCAAATCAGCGCGAGGTTAATAAACGCACAAAACCATTTTTTTCCTCGCCACATGCAAGCTGCGCCAACAGCGCAGCAGCTTTTCCGGATGGATGGATGGATGCTATGAGCGTCCCCTTTATAACGGGGCGGTGACATGTCTGCCACCAGGCTCGAAAAAAAACTTTCTTTTTATGGTGGCCTAATGCCTTATCTACATTGATTAAATCTATGTTATTACAGCAAAGAAAAATATAAGTTCACGGTCCATCTCTCTGCTTCTTAAGGCAGAATTACCTTATTTTCCCCCCTTCTTCATTTTTGTCCTTTATCTCTACTTTTCTGCCACCAATACTCTAACCGTCTCTTACTTATTTCTATCGCGGACGTGTTCAGCTTTCCATTGTTGTCCCTAAAACCCAAGGCTTCATGTAGACTCGTGTCCACACGTATATCTGGGTGGATATCGCCACATTCAATCAGTACATGTTCCATCGTTTCCTTAGTTCCCCCCACAGCATGTACATTGTTCTTCTTCGTTACAGAATCTCGCTTTATAGCTACGCGTTCTAAGGCAACCCGACCTTGCTTCAAACAGTAAAGCGCTTCCCCTTGAATTATCATAAAACCTCTCCCTCCTTATTTCATTTTTTCCCTTTCGGTAGTCACTGAGAGCCGGCTTCTTTTCCATCGCTGTCATCCAATAAGTCCTCTCCGCCTCTCTGACTTTTCGCTTAATGCTCCTTGTTGCCATGTCGCCCACACTGCTAGCCGTATATTTACTGGTGAGCCTCCTAGTTCTTTTTCTCCACTGCGTGTCGACGCTTTTTCTATACAAATACCTGAAAACCTTCCCTGCCCATCTACTCTCCTTCATTTTCCGCAGCCTCTCTTCAAATCTAATTTTGCTCTGAGCTTCCCTCACTTCAAAACCTGTCCATCCCATATCACCCTTTACAGCCTCATTTGTCGTCTTCCCGTGAGCGCCCAACGCGAGGCGTCCCACAGTCCTTTGATTTACATCCATTCCAGATTGCACCTCTGACTTCATGCACACCATTGAGTTCCCAAATGTAAGCCCCGGAACCATCACACCCTTCCACAGCCCTCGAAGCACCTCGTACCTATTGTATCCCCATAACGCTCTGTGCTTCATGATTGCAGCATTCCTCTTTCCCTTTGTTACCGATGCTTTCTCTTGTACCTCCATATATCTATCCCTCTCATTTACCCACACTCCGAGGTACTTGTATTCGCTTACCCTCGGTATTTCTTGGCCCTGTATTAAGACCGCATGGTCTTCGTGATCATTGAATACCATCAATCCACATTTTGTTGCACTAAAACCTAGTCCTAGAGCCTCGCCCTCCCTTCCGCATATATCTGCCAGCCGCTGTATATCATCTTGACTGTCCGCAAATAAGACAATATCGTCAGCATAAAATAGACCTGGAAGCTTCTGCTCAACCATCGCGCCTGCCTGTTTGTGTGACAGATTAAATCCAATGTTGCTCCCTTCTAGCGCTTTTTCCATCCTCACCATGTACAGCATGAATAACAGCGGGGACAAAGGACATCCCTGTCTCAGCCCCTTGCTAATGTCAACGCTGTCCTTGCTGCTTATTCCTTCCCATTCCACACAAACTGTATTTTCTCGGTATATCTCCCTCAAAAGCTGTATACAGTCGTCACCTATGCCCACTTCCTTCAATATATCCCACAAAATTTCCTGATTAACGTTGTCATATGCCCCGGTGATGTCTAGATAAGCTACGTATAAGGGCCTGTTTTCTATTTTTGATATTTCTATACACTGTGTAAGAACAAACAGGTTATCGTCTAACCGCCTGTCGATTCGGAATCCATTCTGGAGTTCTCCCAAAATATCATTTTGCTCTACCCACGTTTCTATTTTTAATTTTACTGCCTGCATCGCCAACCGGTATAGCACCGATGTAATAGTTAGCGGTCTATACGAGCGAATGTTATCCTTTTCTCCCCTGCCTTTATAGATTAAGTTCATTCTACTTTTCCGCCAACTGTCTGGTATTTCCCTCTCCTGTAAGCACTTTTCTACGGCTTTCAGCAGTGCTTCTTTAGTGCTCTGTCCTAGTTCGTTAATTAGGCTGACGGGAACCCCATCTAAGCCCGGAGTAGTGCGCTTAGGAATTTTTCCTTCGGCCTTCTTCCAATGGAATTTTCAAGTACTACATCTTCCTCGGTTGTAAGTGCGCCCAAGTAAGTGCGCCGCGGTGCGGAGAAAAGAGCGGGCCACGCCCACCTCGGGAAATACGCTCTCTCCGTGCGATTGGGACGGCCGGAGAAAAACCCGCCGCGCGCCCGCCATCTCGGAGGCCATGGTTCGCCCCATGTGTCTCGAAACGTCGTACGCCGCATGCCGGGCCGCGTATCCGACGCCGCACGTCGCATCGCATGCAAAATCGTACCGTCTGTCTCGCGCTTAAAGGGGCCCTGCAACACTTTTCCAAGTAGCCATGGAATGGATTCACTAAAGGAGCTTATTGCCTCACGAATTCATTGCCGCAAAAATTTTTGGAATCCGTCCAGTACGTGGAGTTACAAAGATTTCTCGCACGCTGCGATTGCATTCTCTCTTCTCTCGTCCCGTCGAAAGCGCTGGAAGCTAAGCAGGGAGGGGTGGCACAGGGGAAAGAAAATACGTCACGCGCGCCTCGTGATCTTGAGCGCTTTTTCTCTTTCTTTTTTTGTTCGAATACGCAAATTTTCATTGCAATCGCGCGCGCACGCGTGGACAAGTCGCGTCCTCTCGCGGCGGCCTCTGTAACTACCGAGCGCGCCATGCTCAAATCAGCCAATGGCTGATACAAAAAAATCTCTCGTCGGTGACGAGTGATTTTTGGGTACGCAACGTCATTTGTTGAGAGAAGAGAAAGCAATTTCTGGCTGACTTTGAGAATTTATTGTGAATTGCACGCCGCGTGCTGCGCTATAATATTTGGCTCGCGTGTTCTCGAAAGCCTGGACGACCGATCGGCAGCGTTTTCTGAGCATGCTCAAAAAAGTGTTGCAGGGCCCCTTTAAAGCCCCTCTACTCGAAGGTACAGGGGCATTAGTTTTCGGTTCGCTGCCATGTCATCTATCGGCCGTGAAAGCTGTCAGTACTTTCGAGCCTTCAACAACAATGTGGACTTCTTCTCGGTGCCTCAGGCACCACCTTGCCCGCCACAATGGCTGCGCTCCACGGAGCGGCCGCCGGGCAAGCCGAGTCCCGAATGGACCGAGGACTGCCTGCACGTGAACTTGTGGACTCCGGGACTGAGCCCGGCTAAACTGCGGCCTGTGGTAGTGCTCCTGCACGGCGGCCACTTCACGCACGGCTCCAACAGGCAGCGCCAATACGACGGAGCTCGCATGGCTACACGCTGTGACTGCGTCGTCGCCGTGCCAAACTACAGGTGCACACTGCTCTGCGCATTCGTGGCAGATTGGGAGCTCAACGTCATTTAGCAGTGCCTTTGCAAAAGAAGGCAACTCCCACATCTAAGATATATATATATGCCAGCCTTCGTCACACTGACGAACTAGAATGAGTTGAGCGCATACGAGGACACGGACAGAAGAAAGAGACATACACACACTGGCGCCAGTGCGTGTATGTCCCTTTCTTCTGTCCGTGTCCTCGTATCCGCTCAACTCATTCTAGTATGACCAACCAACAAGCCCGCATCGCCACCCTCGTACACTGACGAAGGCTGGCCCACCAGCCGAAACGTTTGTGAATATTAAAGGTGTTTCGACGTACGTCGTACTTTCTCGCTGCCGTTTTACTACGGAGCCAGTGCGCTTCTTTCCCCGCCACGTCTATATATATATATATATATATATATATATATATATATATATATATATATATATATATATATATATATATATATATATATATATATATATATATATATATAATGTTGATGCTGATCTCCACATTGTCTGAAATATGGACAATGATTCTGAAATATATAGCGTTTTTGTTCCACGGTTATGTTTTAAAAGGACCGACAACTGCCCAGAACGTGTGAGTAGATCTAGGTGGTACAAAGGAGACCGTGAATTATAGTGCCAAATTCAAAGATCAATTTGGTGATCCGAGTAGGACTTGTATTTTCAAACCGCGTTTAAAAGTCCCAACAAACAGCTTTCTCGCGCAGCCTAGCGGAAGAACTCAATTGTAGCTTGATTATGGCGTCTTTGCTAACGTTGCTGTGCGTGGTCTGATGCTTTCATGCGCACCACAATTAGCGCTCAAAATTAGAGTAGGTATAGTATTATTCATCCCCGCTCTATTCTGTGCTGCTTACGAGGGTGAAAAAAAGTTGCATGCTGAGAAGCAGCGCTCACGTTGCAGCAACTAGCGGAACATGTCGAGCCGCGGCGCATGCGCGCGGAGGTCACGCACGCGCAGCGAAACGCCGTGCAGGATCCCAAACCGCTCTCGCACTCACATCCCACTGTTTGCAGCATGTGTTGTGTGTATACGACTTCATAATCGCCGCATCGAAAATTTCGGTTATAAATATTTCACAGCGTTTACCGCGTTACCATTACGCGACACTCTGACTGGTAAGCTTTCCGTTGCAATAAAGAAAACAAGTAATACCTTAGGGGGGATGGAGGGCAATATCGACTAAAAATACGATTTTTCAATTTTCATGGCGCAATATTCCAGCATTCTTGACAAGTGTTTCCACGAAGTGGCGTGTTCTTATGCGCAACGGAAATCATTTAAAAATGGCGCCAAACGTGCCTGACCCCGTGACTGCACCTGTACTTACGGCGCGAGTTCTGGCAAGGCGTTGTAGCGTTTGCTTTGTTGTGAATGTAAGGAATGAATGAATGAAACAACTTTATTGCCAGATCCGGCTAGTTACTGGTCCGGGCCAGACCGCTCAGATGGAGGATGGAAGACCTTGTCTCCCACTAGCCTCCCTGGCCTGCTGGATAGCCCAGGTTCCATCTTGTAGATCGGAGCTGAGCAGCGTTGTACGCCATCGCTCCCGGAGAGGTTCTGGGGAGTCTTTCTGCTGATTGGGACAGCCCCATAGCATGTGTCTTAGGGAGGCCGTTTCTATTTTACAGGCTTTACATATCGAGTCTGGGTAAACCTCTGGAAACATCCTGTGTAGCCTAGCAGGGCTGGGAAAAGAATTAGTTTGTAATTTGCGCCAATCTGTCGCCTGTTTTCTATCTAATTTTGGGGGAGGCGGAGGAAAAATACCGCCTCAAGTCACGGTGATACTTGGTATATTCTGCATAGCTGGCTATTCTGTCTTTTGTTAAAGGTTCGGTTTCGGCAGCAGCATCTCCCGACGAGGGTACCCCTAGGGCTGCGCGGCGGGTTAGTTCTCGCGACAGCGCATGGACCGTCTCGTTCGGGTCGTAGGTGGCTGCGTTTGTGTGTGCCGGTAACCAGATTAGATATTTACGTTCCTCCGAACACATCAGTGCCTGGCTCTGCGCTAGAACTTTCAGGGCACTTTGCGAAATACGTCCGCAAGCAACATTCCTAATCGCGGACGCGTAATTGCATTAATCTGCATAATCACTTAGAATATGCAGCTGAATAAATGATTCCAATAGTTCAGTTCTCGGTCCAACGGGGTGGTGATAAGTTGCGCGCGACCGCGTTTCCGCCATTACCGCGTCATGATCGCGCGTTCTGCTACTCTTGCCATTTCGGGCGGCTCGCAGCTGTGGTCTGTTTAACAAACGCACTGAGGACACGTCAGTGCCTTGGTTTTCAGTAAATACGCTCAAAGTAGCGAAAATTCTTGGGAAACAGTACCTCCTAGTGCACAGTCAACACACCTAGACATTGAGCGCAAGTGCTGCCAAGTTTGGAAGTGCTCTGCGAGATTTCTTTTTTGATTACGCGGGTGCAAAGTGACCTGAATATCGCCTGATAGACAGTTCTTGGTGAACATTATGAATAAGAGACAAGAATATGCAGCAGGAGCATTTCATCCTGACTTCGCGGCAACTCGAACTTTAAATGGCGTTTTCTCAAAGCACTACTTTTCGTGAGAAAAGGAGCGTTTTCTCTGTAACCACTGGAGCTATCAAGTGCAAAGTTTTGTGACTTGTTTCTTAATAACATGCACCTTCTCTGTAGCAAAATAATATTGCTGCCACCAGAATTTTATTTTTTTACGAAAGCTTTTCTTTAAGAAGAAAGCCTGGAACTTCTAATCATCAAAGATCTAAATTTTTAACTAAAGAATGGTCATGCCAACAATTATTATTTTAGTTCGGGAGAACACCCTGGGCACACTTAACAACCACAAGAGTTTTCACCTTTGTACATGCAAAAGCTTTTTCACAAATGTTCGTTGAAAATTAAAAATAATGAAATAAAAATTTTTTTTTCTTATTTTTAGAATGGCTACATGTTTTCTCGTCAAATTAATAAAACGTTTAGTAAAATCTCCATTCAATTATCTTGCAAAATTTGGTAGAGTTTGCTTTTAAAATAACAGAGCGGTGGGCTGTAGTAGTTCTGCACCTGTCTTTGCTATGCATCCCCCCTTGAAGGGCCCATGCACCACTCCGAGTTCAAAGAGTGGCTTCTTTCTCGCCTTCACTGCCCTTCCTAAGGCGCTATCTCGCCCTCGTCACTTATTTCTTCATAAAACACGTGGGAGATGTCAGCGCCAGACGACGAGATTATCAAGGTGTCGCACTTTCCGGCTGCACGTTGTTATCTACGCTGTCTAAAACTCACAAAACGAAGTGGTCGCGCACGATGGTCACAAGGTAGAACAGACGCGCACCAGTCGAGAGCTTATTTCCTCGTGATGTCACGTAAACAGACAGCGGGCGTCGCCAATTGTCCCGAAAAAACGGGACACGCCAGGAGAGGATGACGCGTTCCTTCTTTGCATATTCAAAGGTTGTTTAGGGGCCCTTTCGAAGTGGGTCGGGGGGGTCCCTTTGACACATGGTCACCAGTGCCTCACGAAAAAATGCTTGAGGCCAATCACGTCTGTGTAGCTCACTAGTGCTTATAAAGAAAGCAGTATGGGACGAAGACAGCGATGCCCGGGACGGGCCGCTAGCGAAACGCCACAAGCCCTGCGTGTTTGAGATCCCTGCTCTATAAGCAGAGAGTGCGCTCGGGGCGAGCCACGAGCTACCATCTAGACGCTTTCTTTCCAAAATAGTGTGCGACGCAATTGGTATGAATGTTTCGTGTACCGCTGCATGCGAGGCAAGCTGCTCGAGCATTCGCTTACCGCCGCCAAAGCCATAATCCTGACGCGCTCGGATTTCACATTAGGCAGTTTCATAAGAGTCAGGGACACATTTTTCCTTCCATTTAGTCTTCTACTACTTAAGTAATGTGCACTTGCAATGTCATAACGTTACACAGTGTCATAGACTGTTTTATCAAATATTCTTCCGTGTACAAGGCGTGACGTTACGGACACGATCTTGCTCGTAATTTTGCTGGGGTACTCGCCAAAGAATACTCATTAAAAAAAAACTTGAATCACTAAACTGCCTTGATTTTGCTTCTGCAAAGCAATGTCTTAGCATCAGAAGTGCTTTTCTAGTGGCCTTGTTTTGCGCTTCGACCCGCCACGGTGGTCTAGTGGTTATGGTAACTCGACTGCTGACTCGCAGGTCGCAGGATCGAATCCCAGTCGCGGCGACCGCATTTTTGTTGTACGCGAGAATGCTTGAGGCCCGTGAACAGTGTGATGTCAGCATAGGTCGGCAAACTCACTCATGAGTCGACTCACTTAGACTCACTCAGACTCGGATCAAGCCGTGTGTCTGAGTTTGAGTGAGCCCGGGTGAGTAATATTTTGGTGAGTTTGAGTTCGAGTGAATCCGGTTGACAAAAAAAATTAGTGAATCTGAGTCCAAGTGAGTTCGGTTGAGGAAAACTTCAAATCTAGAAAAATTGATCGCTGGGCGAGTTGGTAATCCATGACTACGAAGAACTGCGCTAAGAACACTGGCACAAAGAAGACTCGCGTTCCATCGAGGGCACACGCGTGTCTTCTTTGTGCCAGTGTTTTTCGCGCAGTTCTTCGTAGCTATAGTTCTACTTACCCAACTTCAGCATTACTATCAGCTTTACGCAGGCTCACGTTGAAACTCACGCAGACTCGCACATTCTTGAACGCACCAGCGTTCATACGCCAGCTCAATATTTATTGATCAGAGGCGTGAGTCACGAAGGAAAAGGGGGGTGCCTTAACCTCCCCACCCCCCAACCCCGGGAACTCTATCCCAGAAATTCATGATAAAATTGTCATGTGAATCATTCCTTTCAATAAAAATCTCCTTGCTGGATTGCTACTACTTATATCTGATATTTGAAGGTACGAGACCAAAAGGCGCCAAGTAGAGCCCCGATTACGCGAGATATTGGTGTTACAAGAGCATTGACGCCGAGCTCGAAGAATGGACTCATGAGTCGGCTCGCTCAGACCCACTCAGCCATGTCCAGGAATTAGGGACATCGCCGAACAGCGCCTCTAGCGGTCGCCCTTTGAAACATGCGCGTTTTCTATGGGAGAGCGTCGTTTTTAGCGAATAACTAATGATAGAAGCTATCTTTCACTAAATTCCCGAGGCATAAGGCTCTAAGCAACTATACCGACATCTCATGGAAGCGGCAACGTTATTTACGTCCAAAAACCCGTTCCAAATTGCCGGTGAAGTTTTAAGTATGGGAGTCTATGGAAACGGTGAAATTTAGGAGGGTTTTCTGGCCACTAAAATGCGATTTGCGACGAGACTGTAGCATCGATTGCTATATTCCCGGGGATTTATCTACTTCGATGACTCAGCTACCACCTAGTTGCAGCAGCAACTCTTCAAATGGCAAAAAAGTTGTTCCAAAACCGCAGTTTTCATAACAAGGTCGCGGAATTACTTGTGGTAGATATATAAACTAGGTTTTCGTCCGCAGGAACGCGTCGAAGCGATAGCTGAGCGCGTTGAACGACGAGAGATCAAACTCACTGATAACGCAACCGCCAGTTCGCAGGTTCGATTCCGGCTGTGGTGTCCTTTTTTTCTCGCTTAGTCTGGCAGCCTTCCGCCAGATGGCATACGACGAGTTTCGGTTCTTGTTTTGTTTCTTTCTATCCGCACCAAAGTTATCGTGCAAAAAATAACTGGTTTGATGGTATCGTACAATACTAAAATGCTTCTAAGCGCCTTTCTCGTTTAGATATATATAAAGTATCCTGTCAATAAACAGACAAACGCAGATAACAGGTTTTAAAAGTTGGTTTCTTAAGTTAAATTTTTATGGAGATTTTATCAATATTATCGCCTCTGCCGCAATGCATAGCAAAGGTGTATTTGTGCGACTCTTCTGCTGCCTGAAACGTACGAAACAAAAGTTTAGCGTCGATTGTGTGGAATTAAAAGAAACAAAAGTATACAAGTTTCCAGCAATCGCAGTTGTAGTATTCGTACAATGCAACACAGCTGAAGCTATTGGACGGAGTCCATTTGCGTTATGACAAAGCGGAATTTCTTGCGTACACCGTCATGGTCAGCGATTCTGAAATATGTTGCAATAACGAATTTGTATTGTTTGTTCGTCGATCTTGTCGCGACAATTTTACAGGAGAAAGCAAGTCAAGTTCTTGCAGAACCTGTGGATAGGAAGTTTTCTGTTAACATATTTGTCAAAGAAGACGGCTGGGCATTTTATGAACTATACACGTTCTAGCGCTGGTTTGATTAGTGCAAGAGAACGGGAAGTCTCCTCTACAGCTTTATGCGGTGAATTAAAAACATTATATTTGATTTTTAGAGCGCAAGCTCTCTGACGCTGTATGTTCCAAGTTCATTCGTCACGTCTCATTGACCTTGAGCCGCCGGAGCGCTAGCGTGGCAGGCGTGACGTCACGCCACGAGGTCCGCTAGCTTTCTTTGCGCTAGCTTTTATGAACAGAACAATTTGTGGACGTCCTTGCGCTCATTATTCGCACAAATTAGGTTTTGAACCGGAAAGTCTGCGATGCATGTCAGAGTTCCGTATTCAGCATCATAAATGCTCGAACTTTTAAGTGCGGTGCACTTTAGGGTGGCAGGCTGTCGTATACTGTCGTTGTCGTTTGGCGTAACGAAGGCAGAACCACACATAGAATAGCCAGCTGTAGCATATATTGAGCGCGCGCTCGCGCCAAAGAGAAGTCGTTCTCTTCTTGTTCTTCGAGCGCCTTGATGATTTTATAAACGCAGGCAGAACCACATATAACATA